>JXTB01000318.1:361622-454175 GCA_002914805.1 Parasponia andersonii | reverse complement strand
AGGAAATTAAAATGATCAAAGAACAAGTTCAATTTCATTAAATGAAATAGCTTCGTTTCACTTTCTCAACACTATTTAAAACTTATCTTCAATTTTCTGTAATGTAAAAATTAGTGAAGTAAAATTTTTTCTTCTAAAATAAAAAAACCATAATTTATAACCGGGAAGAAAGCATGTCCAGAGATAAGGATAAAGGAAAAGGAAAAGCTAAGAGGGGATTGGGAAAAGGTGTTCTGAGTTTGGGATGGGAATGGGGTGTACCTTATATTGTTATACATGTGAAGATAATTCTGCACGGTTATTTAAAATATAAATATGGTGCCTTTATATTCAGTTGGGGTGTCGATATGAGTCCCTAAATTTTTTTTCCCCCTTATAAGGAGAACTCTTTTTCCTTTAGACAACAAATGGGACATTAGTTATCCCAAACCTATATAAATTTCTTATTTAAGAATGAGTATTTTGCCAAAAATAAAGAAGCTATGTAATTGGTGTTACTTAGTTGAATTTTTTGGAAACATAATTAAAGTTATAACGTTAATTTTGTCCATATGCTCTTAATTAGTGTTAATCCGCAGACCGCAGCCGCCTCACATGTCAACTTCTTTACTCCTTAACACAAACACCTAATTAGTTGCCACTTGCGTACCTCATCACCGGTCTCCCTGATCATATCACCTTATCTCTTCACCCTTGGATCATCTTACTTCCGACCTTGCAAATGGTCCAAAGCATCATCGAACGGTCTCAACATAAAGTCCACAAGGTCCAAATCACCCCTTAACACTACCCCATCGCCTCGTCCGAAATCATTGCTACACATGGACATTTATGACCATTCAACCAACAACAACTATATTATAAAATCAAAGCGAGTTAAATTTTTGTTTTCCTTTTTTTTTTTTTTTTTTTTTAATAAAAAGCGAGTAAATTTTTAATGGTATGTATGTAGCACAACAAGAGGTCACATATTTCAACATTCATTTCTTAAGCACATAAAAAGTCTTTTGGCAACAATCATGGATAGACTTTGCATATTGGCGTTGGTTTTGGCAGCCATTGGCGGAGTAGCGGCGGAGCAATGCGGCCGCCAAGCGGGCGGCGCGATTTGCCCGAACGGGCTGTGCTGTAGCCAATACGGGTGGTGCGGCAGCACCTATGAGTACTGCTCGCCACAAGCGGGCTGCCAGAGCAACTGCTGGGGTGGACCAAGCCCACCAAGTGGCGAAACTATTGTAAGAGCCACATATCATTACTACAATCCGGAACAGAACAACTGGGACTTGAGGGCAGTGAGTGCTTATTGCTCCACTTGGGATGCCGATAAGCCTTACTCATGGCGCAGCAAATATGGCTGGACGGCCTTCTGTGGCCCAACCGGACCTACGGGACGAGATTCTTGCGGAAGGTGCTTGAGGGTAAGTATATACAGTAGTTTTGGTTGTTAATATTAAAATATTTGATGTGATATTTGATCTGACAAATTTATGGTTGCGAATTCAGCTTAGAAATACGGGAACTGGAGCAACAATAATAGCAAGGATTGTGGATCAGTGCAGCAATGGAGGCTTGGATTTGGACTTCAACACTATCTTCCGGCCATTGGACACCGATGGAAGAGGATATCAACAGGGTTCTCTCCAAGTTGGCTACTCGTTTGTCGATTGTGGTGACGGGCTTAATGGCGATCATGATCATCCTCTGAATTCTATTCTTGAGGAGAAATCTTATGGCTTGTAAAATACCAAAAGGACTCACTGCTTAATTATAATTATAATTTATAATTAAGCAGCTTAGGTTAAAGCTAGGGTTGAATAAACTTTGGGAACATTGTTGTTCCAAAGGATCTACTTGTACTACAATGTTCTCTTGATGAGAACACGAGTTTGTATCATCTTGTATGTTTTCGCACTACGATATTCCACTAGATTTCTCTTTGTCCAATGGTTACGTATGTCCTTTTATTTACAGGCCATCTATCTCAATATGTTTTTCTATTTTCTTGAAGTGGCCATTTTAATTAGTATAATGCATTAATATGGATCTCGTTCTTTGTCGCATTTTTCTCACATGATCGTTACGGTTATTTACTTGTATTGTTTCTTTTATTAGATTATTTTTTTCATTTCTCAGTCAATAGTTAATAAAATATTAAGTTAATCAAACTTTATCGAAAGAAGTTTTTCTAAATTAGTCAGATTAGTTGCGTGAAGGATATTCGCAGTATATGCTATAATATATAATTACATCTAAAGGGACTTGACTTATTTCCGGTCATAGTTACCACGTGGCCTCGTCCATAAGCAAAGAAAGGTCCTAAATGTGGGAAAGCAGGTTAGATTTGTATCAAAAACATATCCACAGTGACTCATCAATTTGACTCTAAATTCTTGTCCATATCACCTTTATTAACATTTATGTATCCTTAGCCGCCTCACATTTCGTTTTCTAGACTAGTCAAACCAAATAGAGCCGCCATACCCCATCACCATGATCAAGTTTACTATAATAGCTTCCTACCCTTGGATCAACCGACTTCTCACGTCATAGACACGATAGCGACCATCAATGTCCATATGTGTCATTGTGGATCTGATGCACTGTGAAGATTGAAGAGTGATCTTAAATTTCTTTTTGGACGCAGTTAATTCTGTTTATTTGGTAAATGTAATATGATTCATCGACTATAATCAAATAACTTCAATTGACCATGGTACATGTAATATGATAACTTGGATTAATGAAAGTTGAAACCCAATATTCTGCACAATGGAATTTGGATAGGATTAAACTCAGTTTGGCTGTAAATGACATTTTTAGTAGATTATTTTTACTAATTAGGACTAATCATTTTTATTTTGACTAATCAGGTCATAATTATGACCAAGTAGATAATATTAAAATAATAAAGTCCTAAAACAATAAGTGGACTTTAAAAAGTCATTTTAACATGAAACGGTCCTATTTCCGTCCATTCCTTGTCACATTACCTATTTCTTCAAACACAATGTATCAAACTCTCGGTGAAACCATTTATAGATGATTTTGACCTCAAACAAATTTAAGGGTTTATGGCACAAATGGTCCCTAAACTATCAGACTTACGGCAATTAAGTTCTCAAAATTTTAATTTTGAAAATTTTGATAATTAAGTCTTTAAATTTTTTGATTTCTGGTAATTTAATTATTAATCTGTCTAAATTATAATTTATTGTTAAATTGATTATAAAAAAAATACATGTGAAGAGTACGTTGTAGTATTTAAAAGTGTATTTAAAGGAAAAATAAATTGAACAAAAAGATTTAGAGAGAAGAAAGCATGCATTTTTTGCATTTTTTAAGGTTCTTGAAATTACACATTTATAGAAAATTTTTCTGTGATTATTCATTTATGCTTAAAATTCTTAAATCACTTTTCATATATACTTTCAAATGCCTCCTCATATATATTTTTGGTCAAAAATTTAATAATATGTTGTAATTTAGACAATTTAGAGATCAAATTATTACAAATCAAAAAGTTTAAGGACTTAATTGTTACAATTTAAAATTTGAGGATTAAATTGCCTATATTGGATACTTTAGAGACTGTTTATGTCATTAACCCAATGTTAAATTTGTAGATACCGTGGTTTAATTATTTGATCCCAATTTTGAATTATTCTCCAAAAAGTCATGGGAGCCTGCTGCTCCATTACTATAATGCTATTGAATTACTCTACTGAATATAGGATTTAGGAAAGAAAAGACTAATGAGCTTCAAAATTTTGATGATTTTTGTGATATATTGAATATTTTAAATGTTTTGGGGGTTTATTTTTGGGTTTTAGGGTTGTTAAATATGAATATTAAGACTTAAAATTATTGATTTAAGGTATTTTGGTATTTTTGATAATTTTTGAATTAGAAAATTTTTCTAGAAAATCAACCTACTGCCAAGTAGCATCGTGGCACTAGGTAACAAAAAGGCAAGCACCACAGTGCTGTACATGCAGTGCCGTGGCACCTGCAATATGGGCTCTTATTCTAGGTTTAACCAGAATACTAAGTGCTGCGACACTAATTTAGTTTTGGGCTAGTGCTGCAGCACTAAAGCACTGACCTCTGGGGTACATGGGTCATTTTTGACCTAATTTCTGTTTTTTGGTCCGTTTTTGGGTAGAATCGAATCATTTTCAACCCAATTTAAGAGATTCCAATCCAAGACGTGACCAATATAGACTAATTATCTCAAAATCAATTTAAGTAACGGCCTATATTTATTTGTTAAAAATTTGTTTTTTTAGAGTTGATAAATGTTATAAGCTTAATTACTTTTGTTTTGTGTTTATAAAAATCTTTTTTGGCTTGGGCTTTTCAGATGATTTTTATTATACTATTTGTCTTGTATGTTAAGATAGATTTGATAAAATAATAAGTTGTAAAAATAACCTCTATTGCATAGTCTTATTTAGTCTGACATATGGAGATATCGTGAGTTTATTATTAATACGGGTGATTACTGGCCCAAAAGAAGGTGATCATTTGGCACAACAACAAACACACATGTGATGGTAAATGTGTGAATTTGTTCGGTCTCTATATGAGTGATAAATCAATCCAAAGGAAGGTTTGTTATTTTAAAGAATTTACTGTCAACATTTGATCATTGCACTTGAGAATACTACTTGCAAATTAATGAGTCAGCCCAAAGAAAGACTCGTTAATGTTGCGCTAAGCATCTTGTGATGGTAGTCTACTTTATATGATTATGTGATTTATGTCATATTTGCATATTTTGTGATTATATTGTATGCCTATATATGACATTTAAGTTGTGAATATAGTTAATTTATGATTTTATTTTTGTTCTCTATTTAGCTTCTGCAGCTAATATTTTTGTCAATTGAGTACCATTCCTATACTTATGGGCACAAACTTTAAGGCTTGGAAAGAGAATGTCATGATCGTACTGCTTGTATTCATTGGAATAAACTTTGGAAAATATTTTCAAAAACACCATAATTTTGTAAAATCTAAAAACACAGCAGAATTGGTTATTTAATTTCAATTCTCTGTTTGTTCCTATTTAAATAATAGTTTTTTAAGGTTTTCTTAAGTCCAAAAATATATTTCTAAGCTTTAGGAATCAGTTTGGTAGAGATAGAAAGCAAGAAGTCTAGCAAAAACTCAAACTAGTCAAGGTGAGGTTTATGTAGGATTTTGAATTTGTAGTTCATTTATTTGTATCAGCACTTAAACCAAAGCTATTATTTGATGAATAATGATCCTAGTAACCCTTATATATTGCTAGAAATATAGAATTTAGGTGGAGAATTCAGGTTACACCTAGAGCCCCAAATTTGCTAATTGTGTATTCAAGTGTTTCCGTGGGTGTATTAAGCTTTCTATACTTGTAATCTGATTTTCTCAATTTACAATGGATATTTCATGGATTCTATTATTTATTTCATTAATTTAGCTACTGTTGGTAGCCATGGACAAGTGCACAAATTGTTTTAAACTTGTCTAAACCGAAAAAGATTTGAAATGTGCTTCTATGTTATACTAGGTGTTTCTTTTGATTTGTATATGTGAGAATTGGTTTGTTGATTGCTATTGCAAGTCTTAAACCATGATTTTAATCATGTGGAGATGTCCTAAAAATAGGAGAGGGGTTGTCCAAATATTTCAAAATCAAATGATACCATTTAGAAGCAAATGGACTAGTTTTACAAAATTATGTGCCATTTTGGATTATTTTTATGCTAATGAACTAGCATTCATCTTTTACTACTTTTGAATAATTTTTTAATGCTAGATATTGACAGCTAAGTACCTTAAGTGATTTATACACTCCTGAGTTATTTTAAGATTAAGTTTCCTAAATTGGTGAAAGTTCTGATTTCGGTCTTGTCCAAGTATCTTAATGCATTCTTTTTGTAAAATGTGCATCTTGAATAATAGTAATTTATGACAGGTGATTAGCACACCAATCTCTAGAGGATATTGACTCTTTCCACTATCAATTCCTATTCAAGACACGAGGTAAGTAAAGACTTACAACTGCATCACAAGAATTATATGGAAGATGTAATTATGTGAAACTTACTTATTCTTGAAAGTTATGAAATGACATGTGCATGGCACGTCTTGTATGCAAATAAAGAGTTTTATTATAAGAGTATTTGAAAGTGAGTACCATTGTACTAATTTTATAAGATAAGTTTTAATGGCAATCGCTAGTCTGTCGGAGCTGGATAGGTAAGTCTGTTGATACAGACTCTCTCATTAAAGCGGGATTTGCAGATCTTATGATGTGTCTCGTTGAAGCGAGAGAATATTAGCACGGTGTGGGATGCACCTTTGATGAGGGAAGAAGTTTTCAAAAACCTCACACGACGGTCGTACCTTATTTTTACTCTTGGCCAGAGTTTCTGCCCAATATTATCACGGCTTATCGACTTACGAGACAAGTAATATACTAAGGGGCCCAACTAAGAATAATTTTTAAAGAAAATGCATGGACTCAAATATTTAAGAAAGAAAATGGTACAATGGGAACTTTATAAGATTTTAAAGCATTCATAAGCATGCATAGTTTTCACTTACTGAGCTTTAGCTCATTTTAGTCTTGTGATACAGATGAGGAGGTACATTTTGGTATTGACTAGATAGTTGTCTGGTTTATTTTTTGTTACCATGATCATACAGATGTAGACGAGCTTGATCTGTAGTTTTCACTTACTGAGCTTTAGCTCATTTTAGTCTTGTGATGCAGATGAGGAGGCACATTTTAGTATTGACTAGATGGTTATCTGATTTATTTTTTGTCACCATGATCATACAGATGTAGACGAGTTTGATCTGTGGGCGATAATTTTGTTTTGAGATATTTTGGTGTAATGTAAATACTACTATTGATGGCAAAATAGATTGATGAAAATCTCTTTTGATTGTACATTTTGTGAAGACACTTTTAACAAGAAATGTCATGCAGTTACTTTTGTCCAAAAGTTTTGGAAAGTTCAAATTTTGCCCATTTTGTTTTTACAAAAGAAAATATTTAAGAAAGAATAATATTTCATAGTTTGACTGTATATGATAATATGGTTAAACAAGGAGGTGTTACATTTATTACCTAAGGTCTTTCACAATTACACTGCTCATATGAGTGTTGTATGCTTAGATGGTGTATAGTTTTAGTAGGAGTTTGTAATTTAGTTTAGATATTTATTGTGTAACACTTGTTTATAGTTATATCCTGCAGTATTTTGGTTATTGATGGATTTTTTTGTAGACTCTGCTCAATTTTAATATATGATATATTTCATATTTTCTTACTTTTCTATTGTAATTTAACATTAAAGTTTGCGGTAATGCACTAAAGGAGAAAAACTAAGGTCAATCTCAATAAAGTCTCAAGTGAACTAGTTGGAAATAGGCATGGTCAATCACATTGCGTGTAATTTTCATGTCACATTCTATACTCAATCTGTGTCATTCGGATGTATTAGTACGACAATCATTAAGGATTCTAGTTGCTACCCAAATAAGTACAACTACGAGCGCTTTGGTTTCGTGCTGATATGTCTGATGGAAGAGATTGCAACTTCGGGGATATTCGGGAATAATATAGCCATTTCATAGCCATACTTCAGTTTGCAATATAATTGTGTATAGTGCATATATGATCCAAGTGTGAGATTGTTAGGAAATTCTATTTCCTATATTAGGTCACATATTTTAAATAATTGTATTGGGCCATATTATTCTTAAGCAGACCCAATAAGTGATTTAATTAAGGCTGGGTCAAGATATCCAACTGGGTATGGATACTAATGTGAATACCATGTTAGTCATCTAGTTAGATTTAATGGATACCCACCTATTAGGGTTATGATCCTTGCAGCCAAATATCACGTACACTCAATTTCTTGTAACTCACAATTTGTTAAAGAGAACTCCATCTGAGTGACATTAGACTTTAGGTTGCAGAAGATCAAAACTCTTCAGACATCATCTCTTGTTCACGCTTTTTCCTTCAATCTCTCTATCTCTGATCCTCTATAGATTAATTATGGATTTAGGTATATTCAATAAACTCTAACTAGTCAATTTAGCATGTATGATTTAGGGGTTCTATTTTTGGGAATATGACGTCAATCAGATTAAGGCGTTTTAGGCAAATTTGACAAGAGCAAAATCTCCATGTTATTATTCGCTCGTATGTTCTTTGTGAGTTTTTCTGGGACCAGTTTCTAACGTATCCTATGTTCATGGATTCAAAACCAGTTTGTAGGAAGTTCATATGTGAGAAGCTCTCAGGTGATGAGGTCCACAGTTGTCCTGTTTGCAATATTAATTTGGGGCGTCTACCACTGGAGAAACTCAGGTCATCCACTAATTTTCTCCATATTTTAACACCCCATTTTTCTTCTCGGTTGTGAGGTAGTGTTTGTACGAGCGTTTGGGAGGAACTATTGTTTCCATATATGTAGTGTTCTCCAATGGTCATTATGAATTTTCCATGATTTGTTTGCTAGTTCGTGAAACTTGCAGCTTAAACTATTAGGAAAAGTGGAAAGTGGCTGGCTTTAATTTTCATATTGTTACTTACTATGCTGATACTTTAGCCAACCACACGTTATTCTATTGGATTCTACCTTTATACTGAATTGTATATTTTGTGAACGGCGTATGTCGAAGCTTAAAGTCGAGATCTTTCACGAATACTTGATTATCACCATTCATGACATGCAGGCCAGATCGTAATTTGCAAGATGTTCGGACCAAGATATATGTCTCCTTTTAAAAAGAGAGAGACTGATGATCCTAAATTTACACCGTCGGTTTCATCGCCAGTTAAAAAGGGAAGAGGTGGCAGCAACATCTTTATCAGCAAGTCCAAATATGCCAACACAAGTTCCCTCAGAGGATGCTGAGAGTTTCAACTGCAATGAATTTGACAAAAAAACAAATGGTCAAATATAAATCGAGAATTTCTCAAGCAGTAGCCTGTATAGCTAAAATGGCTGGAGAAGCTCTTTCTAGTTCTCCTGTGTTCAGTCAGAACCCGATTCCTGACTGGTCTGATACGTATAAAGCTGTGAAATCCATCTGTATAACGCTCCATTCTGTTTTGTGTGCACTGCAGTCATTTCGTTCTGGGAATCCACAAGTACAAGAAGCTAAAGATTTTCAGAATAATTCATTGTTTGATAAGATTGACTCTTTCATTTTAGATCTTACTGTAAGCCAGCTCTCATCCTTTTCTCCTCTCTCCGCCGAATCCTTTTTTCCTTCCAAACATCTATTCCTTTTTAACTGCAAGTTTCAATGATATTAGATGGACTACGGTATCTAACAAATTACGTTGGAGTCCGAAATATACAAGAAAGACCTCTTAGAAGCTCAGAAGCAAGTTGAGGAGAAAGATGTTTTAGTGGCCAGTCTGCGCTATAAGGAGGAGGAGCAAGCGCAGATAAAGCAAGCACAAGCGGAGTCTACCTTAAGAGAGATGCAGATGAAAGAAAAGGAGAAAGACCGGCCTGCGCCATAAGGAGGAGGAGGAGGAGCTGCGGAGTATCGCCAAGCTGCCCAGATAAAGCAAGCACAAGCGGAGTCTTCCTTAAGAGAGATGCGGATGTAAGGAAAACGCCATTGCCGGTGCTGTTGAAGAGGCTCAGAACTTGGCAAAGCAATTTCAGGATATTCTGAGTTCAATGCGATAGCAGGATTCTGATCTCATCATCAAGCTCAGTTAACAGCTGCTGAATATGACAGGGAGTAACGTGTTCAATGAAGTGCTGTTTTTCGTGTCCTTTTGCTTTCTATTCTTGTGTCTGTGGTTTAAAAATGCTGTTTATTTGGCTTAGTTTCTCTCTTTTCTTTGCTTTTTCTTGATGAAGTACCAGAATTCTAGGCAATATCCATCTCATTTTCATCTAGACGAAGATGGTTGTATTTATTGGTGCATCTGATTTTTACCTATCCTGTTAAGAACGCCTCCAGGGATTGTTAAACTAACATGTATTAAACTACAAAATATAGACTAGTAAAACTTTTAACCAAACTTGCAGCCCTTTCTCTTGGCATACATATCGATGGAGTGGCTTAAACATTTGAAAGTCCAAGCTCTCCATTGTAGCCATCCGGTTGAAGGGTTCCAATACTCAATAGTCAGACTCGTCCAGCTTCTGTTCATCTTTAATGGCGCTTGTATCTTTTTCTACACTTGCGGGTCAAGCGAGTTAATTTGCCATGGTCATGACAAAGCGGATAAAATTCCAATCCAAACTGAAACTAGTTCTATGATTCTAGAGGAAATATTATACTTGTGCGGGTGAAATTAGACTTTGACATTTTATCACTGTGCATAAAACATTACCATTTTTTCTAGAACGAGTTTAAAATTCCGAAGGAACGAAGGTGGGGAAAAAAGAGGAAAATTCCCTTAATTTTTCTACGCTTTTTTTATATTATTATTATTATCTTTCTTTTGTTTTACATTATTAATGATTACTAAGAGTACATATTTTTAAGTATTGTTATTTGCTTAAAGATTGTTCGTAAGTTAGTCTTGATGTTAAAGTTTAGGTACTACAAAGAGACTTTCAGTATCTACTAAGTAAGAGGATTGAGGACCAACAAAGATTTTGTAAGGTAGAGAATAACAGGAAGAGAGGAGATTATACAGTGTGAAGGTAGAGAAGAATATTGTATAGTATAGGTGAATCTTAATTAACCTTAAATTCATGGTCTTGCAGTAAATAAACGAATAAAGTTACTTGTGGGTAAGCCAATCACACTGGGTACTTAGTACGTACCCCGTTATGTGTGACTAAAGACATTATGAACGTTATTTAAATTCTTTTCAAAGAATAATACACCACATTTTGACAATGTACTATGAAAATATAATATGAATGAAGTGATATTATACTATCTGTTAATATTTAATACATATCTGTTTTCACTCCACTCACATTTTATCATGTAAATTATTATCGTTCAAGTTATTTTATCATGATTAAAGGGCGGAGGAAGAGAGGGCAAGTGGTGGCCGTTGCCCCTCTCAATTTTTTAGGTTTTATCTTCTTATCTATGAATTTTTAAGAAATTTAAGTTATGCTCTTATTTAGCTACCACTTGTCCCCTCTCAATGTTTTAGATTTTAGATTTCACATATGAATTTTTAAAAAATTCAAGTTATGTCCCCATTTAATCAATAATTTCCCCAACTTAAGTGAATAATTTTGAAATTTTACATTTGAATTTTTTAAAAGTTCAAGTGATATGCCCCTCTTTGACAATTAAAGTTTCAATTACGTTCTTATTTTGTAAACAAAAAAAATCTAATTAACTACTGAATAATTACATTAATTTTTTTAAACAAAGATAGAACCAAGGGAAAAAAAAAAGAGTTCAAAGATTTTTTTTTTTTGTCTTAATAGTATATGCCCCATTCAAAAAAATTTTGGCTTTTCCATTGATCATGATCTTCAACAATTTTCATCATTTAAATATGTCATAATTATTTTGGAGACACAAACGACTAAAAGAACTAAAAAAAATTTGGCATCAAACAATTAGTCCTTATTAATGTGAGTCTAATTGGACATGAGTAAACTTCAATATTTCATGCAACATTTGCGTGTGATAATACTTAAATATACATATCATTATTATGATTGAATAAATTGAATCCGGTCAAGATCAATCTTTGATGAAATATATGTTTCTGCTTCAAACATTTCAGATGAGTCTAATCAAACCATGCACAGTTACTAGCAATCAACATTGATCCACCACCAACTATTCCAATCGTAATGAATCAGTCAACCTAAGTAATTCAATCCAATATATCAAACATTTCATGGCAACTCGAGCAAATTGAACACATATATTACACAAGCAATATTCTAAACAACTATTTTGTTAACAATCAAACAACTGTGCTAACCGTTACAACCAAACTAAACGAAATTAAAAACATATTGAACAATCTAACCAGAAGGTTTATCCAATCCAAATTAACAACTCAAACACATCGAACACCCAAGTGGAACACTTAAATCCAATCAAACAATGTATTCAAACAAACATTTCAATCACATTAAGCAATCAAACCCGCCATCTCAAAAACTTAATGCATACATTTTAACTTTATTTACATTAAAATATTTGTAAATCAAGCATTTATTTGCATCAAAAATCATATCGTCAGTTGGAATATTTCACTCAAGTTACCTAAATGAAATTGGTCCCTCAAATAATAAGTCCAAATTGTTATATGATTATTTCCTGCTAATATATAGACACTTTTGGATATTTTATTTCCTTAGTGAGCAAATTAAATAAAAATCAATAAGAGATGACACATATTTGATGTGTAAGTTAACCAAGCGTTAAACCAAAAATATAAGGGCTAGATTAGGACCCGGGCCGTACGGTTCCGGGTCCAACCCCATTTTGCACTCATTTTAATGAATGTAATCGATTGTTTGTGTTGTGCCTCGTGGATTGCTTGCTTGAGAAGGCAAAGTTGCTTCATCTTCCAGTTTTATCTTTGGGTTTTTCCAAACTTGTTCTCTTTCCTGCTATTTTTCCCGAGAAACAAACACTTGACTCAGAGAGATGTCTGGTCAGACTGTCAAAGTAAAAAGGAAAACAATGGAAGCATGCGTGACGTGTCCTCTTTGTAATAAGCTCTTGGAAGAAGCTACTGCGGTATCTCCATGCATTCATACATGTGGGTTTCTCACACTTTTTTTTTTTTCTGATCTTATATTTGTGCTGATCTTGTGATCTGGGTCTGTCTCATTTTTGCATTTTATCTCCTGATTTTTCCTATTTTGTGATTTTATGAGATGGGTTTTTAAACATTTTGCAAGTTCAGATTTTCTTTTAGGAAACATTCTATTGTTGATTTGCATTGAATGCTCTGTTTATCAATTTCAAGCCTTTTTTCACATCTGCACTTTTGTCCTTAACTTTTTCCTTTTTTTTTTTTTTTCAATTGGAAGTATAGGGTGAAATTTTTTCAAGTAATCGTAGTGACCAATCTTCACTTTTATTTCACTTCGGAAACTTGAATGTTACCAAAATAAAAGCCCTAAATGTAGTAGCTTTAGTATGTCAATTTAAGGACTGAGTGCTTGTTTTTGTTAGTACATTCTCCTATAATCTAGTTTATTTTTAATGAATTTTAGAGGTTTTGTGGAGCCTTGGTTCATTTGTAGCTGCATGTTATCTTTGTATTGTTTTTAATTAAGCGATATTGATCTTGCCTAATTTGATGATTCTAATCTACAATCACGTGTTTTACACAATTATATAATGATTTTATGGTAACCTAAATTCCAAGACTCGAAA
The DNA here is from genome assembly GCA_002914805.1 of Parasponia andersonii. Lineage (NCBI taxonomy): Eukaryota > Viridiplantae > Streptophyta > Magnoliopsida > Rosales > Cannabaceae > Trema > Trema andersonii. The sequence goes on along the minus strand of JXTB01000318.1, from coordinate 440,819 downwards.
TTTTATTTTTTGTTTTTGAATTATCTTCTTGTTTCCTCTTTGCCAAAAGAAGAACTTTTTAAAAGTAGCTATGAAACTATGATTGACAAATCCAACTACAAAATATATGTTTAATTTTCTTATAGGCAACTGCTGTTGAATAAAAATATGTCTAAACTAGCCTGAATTCCACTTCTTAGTCTTTTTAATTTCTATACATTTCTTCAGAGTGGACATGACCCACGAAGATCAATCTGTGCCCTCTACTTTGTTTCTTGGAATTATATTTGCTATCTTCGTTAATAGAATGGCTTGGGGAACATGAAGTTAGTCAGATTAAAGTATTTTCGGCAAATCTGATTGTAGCGAAATCTCCATGTTATTATTTGCTCATAATGTTTGTGAGTTTTCTGGGACCAGCTTCTAACTTATACAATATAATCATAGATTCAAATCCAGTTTGTAGGAACTGCATATGTGAGAAGCTCTGTGATGAGGTCCACAGTTATCCAGTATGCAATATTGATTTGGCTCGTCTTCCATTGGAGAAGCTCAGGTCATCCACTAATTTTATCTATATTTTAACACCCTTTTTTTTTCCCTGGATTGTTAGATACTGTATCTACAAGCGCTTGAATGGAACTATTGTTTCTATAGATAGTGCACCCCATGTCGTCATTATGTGTTTTCCATGATTTGTATGCTAGTTTGTGAAACTCACAGCTTAAACTTGAAGCAAAAAGCGGCGAGCTTTAACTAGTATATTGTCAATTAACAAGTAAAAGTACGCTGATACTTTAGGGCCAACCACACTTTATTCTGAGCAAACTGTTAAAGATTTGATTCTACCTATTTACCGAATTGTATTATTGTGAACAAGAATGTCAAAGCTTAAGTTGAGATCTCCCATGAATAAAAAATTACCACCATTCATGACATGCAGGCCAGATCATAGTTTACAAGATGTTCGGGTCAAGATCCTTCCCCTTAAAAAGAGAAAGCTTGTTGATCCTGAATTTACACCATCTGTTTCATCCCCAGTTGAAAGGGAAGAGGTCAGAGCAACATCTTCGTCAGCGGTTGCGAATATGCCAACACAAGTTTGCTCAGAGGATGCTAAGAGAAACAACCGCACTGATAAAGTGCTTGATTTTTGCAAAGAACGAATCGTCGAACTTAAATCGACTATTTCCCTTGTAGCTGAAATGACAGGAGAAGCTCTTTCTAGTTCTCCTGTTGTCAGTCAAAATTTGGGGGTCCTTAAAGTCCTGGCATCGAACCCTATTCCTGAATGGTCTGGTTCCTTAGAAGCTTATGAATCTATAAGTGGAATCAATCATTCTGCTATGAGTGCACTGCAGTCCATTCGTTCTGGGATTCCACTACAGGATGCAGAAGAGTTTCAGAAGAAACGGTTGGTTGATATTATTAACGTTGTCCTTTCAAGTATTAAAGTAAGCTCACTCCTTTATTGTTTTCTAATAAAAATTAAAAACCTCTATGTTCTATGTTAACTGCAAGTTTCAATGATATTAGATGCTCTATGGTATCTTCCGAACTGCGTGTCTGTTAGATCAAAATGAGAAAGACCTCTTAAAAGCTCTTCAGCAACTTGAGGAGAAGGATGTTTTAGTGGCAAGCCTGCGCCGGACTGAGGAGGAGCAGCGGAGCATCGCAGAGCAAGCCCAGATAAAGCAAGCACAAGCGGAGTCTGCCTTAAGAGAGATGCAGATGAAAGAAATAGCCATAACCGGCGCTGTTGAAGATTTCAGGATATTTTGACCCGAGTGTCATGGCAGGGTTCTAATCTCGTCAAGCTCCGTTAACAGTTGCTGAATTCGACAGGGACTTAACAGTTCTCAATGAAGTCCTGACTTGGCGTTTCTTTTGAAATATGAAGTTTTATTTTGTGATTTCTAATGCTGTCTATTGGCGTAGTTTCTGTGGTTTTTTCTTGTTTAATGCAGGGCCATATTTGTAGAAGATCACATCTATCTCATTCTCATTATCTGTGAAATGGGATTTCTGTAATGAAAACAAGACGATGATGGTTGTAGTAATCGGTGTCTCCATCGTAGCCGAACCTGTTATGAAAGCCACCATTTGATTGTCAAACTAACATGTAACTTAGCTACAAATTAAAGACTTGTAAAAACCTCTTAAAGGATTTGCTGCACTTTCCAAGTTTTCCATTGTAACCATTCTAGGCTGGAAGGTTCTATAGACAGAGTGGGGGAAGCAGGGGGAATAAACAAAATCAATACTGAACAGTTCAAATTCCAACACTCAAACACATCCAGCTTCTGGTCATCATTAATGGCGCTTGTGTCTTATTAATTCTACCCTAGTAGCGGGTCAAGCAAGCTACTTTGCTATAAGAGAAGGTGGATAAAATCCCACTCCTATATGCTTCTACAGCAGATTTTATCCCTACGGGTGAAATTAGGACTTTTGACAATTTATCACCATGGAAGGTTACCAAAATTTGTATAATTCGTTTTATAGAATTTAAAGAGATATAAAAGTGGGAAGAAAACTTATCCCTCAGTTTGAAACAAGAACTTGATAAATATGATGACTAGTCGATTGCAATTTGTTCTTATTCAGCAAACCATCACGTACGTTTATGCGGTGAAAAGTCTAACATATTGCCTGATTTTTTGCCGTGATGAACGAAATTAAAGTATAGTATAGAATGCATGTACCCTTTTGAATGTATCTATCGTAACACCAAGTTCAAACTTCAAATTGCTCTCTTACAAGTAACTTAATATTAACAACCGGACTTCATGACCACAAACCACATCCCACGACACCCCCCCACAATTAAAAAAAAAAAAAAAAAAGGAAAAAAGAAAAGAAAAGGGTTGCCCAGATTGACTGAAGTTAATATCAAAGTGTTATTCGAAACACTCCTGTCCATATATGATTTTGCATGTGTTACGGGTATGCCTAAGTATTCAAAGTGCTATTTTACTTCCCATGTCTCAAAAAAGCAGGGAAAAAGACAAAACGCGGTCATTTCAAGGTCGTTGCCAACTCATGTCATGCATACTTTTCAAAGGGTATTTAAGTAATTCTAGGTGGTCGCCTCCTCCCTATAAATTCAAGCCATTTCCACTCATTATTATAACCTCAAGCCCAATACTAACTTACTACAGATTCGAAAAAATGGCAAAGGTGACGATGATGATGAACCCTGGGACGGTGGTGATGTTAGTGATCTGTATTGTGGTGAGTGGCGCCTCAGCTCAGAGTGCGAGTAATGTGAGAGCCACATACCATCTGTACAATCCACAGGACAATAACTGGGACTTGTTGAAGGTCAGCGCCTTCTGCGCCACCTGGGATGCCAACAAGCCCTTGGAATGGCGCAAAAAGTATGGTTGGACTGCCTTCTGCGGACCCGTTGGCCCTCGTGGCCGGGAGGCTTGCGGCAAATGCTTAAAAGTAAGATACATATATGGCACAAAAATCATGATCACCTTAATTTTTTTATTCTCTTTCTTTCTACTTATTTACTTATCAGAACTGTCCTTTTTATAAATACCCTCTTAGTATATATATTTGATTAAATCAAAGCTACTAGATCTTAACTTTTCTAGTTAATTATGTAAAAGTTTTAAGGATCAACGGCTTATTTTAGTTCGCTTTAACTAACTGGCTTGAAGAATCGATGGAGGAATTGATTTTTTAACAAAATAACTATCTTGCCCTTAAAATTCTGGAGGTATAAGTTAAATAATATTAAAGATTACTAACACACGTGGAACATTTTTATGTTGTTATCCTATAGTTTAGGGACTTGTACGAAAATGTCTAATCATTTGTTTTCACGAACTATATGTATCAACTAAAAGTTGTTTGGAGAGAAGTTTGGTTATTAAAAAGTATATTTATGTATAAAGTTAGCTTAATAGTAATTGGCCGGTAAAAAGTAAAAAAACAAAACAATGAGTAAATATATATATATATATATATATATATATATATATGTATAAGTACATTTATATGATATGGTACATGAACGATGATGATGTGCATGTGTGTATATATGAAGGTGACAAACACAGGAACAGGAGCCCAAGCGACAGTGAGAATTGTGGATCAGTGCAGCAATGGTGGGCTGGACTTGGATGTGAACGTGTTTAACCAGATTGACACTGATAAGAAAGGCAATGCCCAAGGCCACCTTATTGTCAACTATGAGTTCGTCAACTGTGGCGACTAAGTATTATATATATGTAACTATAATTAAGATCGGCTGCTTAGTTAATTAAATGTGGCGTTTGCCTCCCTCAATGAAAAAACTAAATATAAGGAATAAATGTTGGAGTAGAGCTTCTTGAATCTTGATCAACAAGAAGTGCTTTATATTGTATACTTGCAACATCGTGCTTGTACGCGAATGATCAATAAATATTTCATCATGGTTTTCATATATTGTCATTTTTTATTTATTTTTCCTTTTAGATCTTTGTGAGTGGAGTTTTGTGTTGCTGAGATGATATACGTATAACTTATAAGATTATAAATATCCTGAAATCACGCAAAAAGTCGTGCAGATATCTTGAATCAATTGATCATACAAACGACATGTCGTTTCCATACAAGTGGAAAAGGCTTGCAATTCAATGATACGACATGGCGTTTACGGACCTTAAAAAATTTGACCGGTGTAACGTGCAAGCCGGGAGTGGAACTAAGAAATTAACATACGGAAAATTTCTTTAATGAAATGGCATCTGATGATACATTATGATTTTGTTACTGGTCTTTTAAATTTAATGCGTAATATTGGGGCCTATATTTCTTTTTTTAATTTTCCAAATTCTAGCAACCTAGAAAATGGCTTCTTACGATTGGATTGGACTTTGACTTAAACTCCTCCGTGATTGCTTATCCTTAAATTTAAGAATAAACATTTATGACAAAACAAAAAATTCAAGATAAAAAAATTAATTTGAAAAAAGTAGAAACATTTAAAGACAAAGAAGTCTTCTAATTAATTTTTTCAAAAAAAAAAAAAAAAAAAGGCATGGGGTACGTAACAGTAACTTAACGGCGCACTCTATCCATGCCAGCCGTCAGTCGTAAATCCAAAATGTGGAACTCAAACTCGGAGTTTCGCAGTTCAACGCACAAGGAATAATAAAATAATAATAAATAAATAAATAAACAAAAACCTTGTTTTGTCTCATGGTTTGCCGTCGAAAGTCGAATAAAAATCCCCCGTAAAGCAAAGGTTTCTAAGGCTCTTATTTTGTTCTTCTTGTCCAAAATCTAACAAACCCCACGTAATTTTCCCTCGAACAAGCCAAACCCACCTCCCGGTTTCACCCCAAAACCCGCCAGTTTGGTCTTCACTCTCAGATCCACACCACACTCCCCCCCCCCCCCCCTCTCTCTCTCTCCCTCCTAACACCACGTTCTCTCCTGTAACGCCAAACTCACCATCCGTTTCTCTTCATTATATTCCCTTCTCTCCGAGAGAAATTTCTAGCCAAAAGGAGAGGGAGAGAGAGAGAGACACACACACACACATATACAGAGATGGCGGGTCATCAGATTGTTAAAGCGAAGAGGGAGAAGCTGGAGGCATGCATGACGTGCCCTCTTTGTAATAAGCTCTTGAAAGAAGCTACCACCATCTCTCTCTGCCTTCACACGTGTAAGTTCCTTCTTTTCAGCTCTTTTCTCTCGTCGATTTTTCCCTTTCTATGGAGTTTTTTTTTTTTGGCTGATTTTGTGATCTGGGTTTGTCTTGTTTTTGCGTTTTGTTATCTGGGTTCTTCATGTTCTGCGATTTTATGATCTGGGATTTCGGCTGTTATGGAATCCGTTTCGGATTTTTCGTCGAATCGTTTCGTTATTGATTTGCATTGGACGACCTGTTTGTTAATTTCAAGTCCGTACGTGTAATTTTTCGCCTGTGCATTTCATTCTCTTTCAGTTCTGATATGTGATTGCTCTAATTTGAAAGTTAAACGACTAAATGACTCTTAGTTGGCTTTTCATGTAGTATTATCGTTGTTGAATTCAATTTTAAAAATTCTCGATTAGTGTTTTTTCGTTTGCTGCTCAGTGTTTCAGACCAAATTTGGTCTGAATTGATCTTGGTCTTCTTGATTTAATGCATTTATTTTTTTGGTAGATGATTCTGATCTGAATTTTTATTTACGTCGGTGATATGGTGATTCTGTAATCATTTAAATTGCAAGACTCAAGCTTTTTACTTGTTCTATTATGAACTTAGACCCTCCCACCAACAGAGTAATTTGGGGCAGTTTGGCAATGAAAGTATGGTTTGAAAATGCATTAGATTTGTATATAATCGATATACTTACGAGCGCTTGTTTGAATAACGAATGTCCATATTAGTTGAAGCTAAAATTGTTTTATCATACAGGCTTATAAGATATAACCAATTATGATTACCCTCCTAGCTCCTACAGTAATGGTAAATTATCTGTCACAAAGAGAATCGAAGACACTGTTTAGGCAAAGCAAAAATATAGGGCAAGATATAAGCTTAGCAGGTATTCTAAGAAGATCTATTGAGAAGTTAGAGCGAAACTATATGATGAAAAATATTGCATCTTACTTCTGTTGTGTCTTAATAACAGGTTAACCCAATAGATCAACATTAGGAATGTAAAGGTTTTCGCTTTCTATATGCTACGGGCTTTTATTTGGAGAAAACAAAACTCTAGAGTTTGTTATTTCTCAGATGCTTTTTTACACTACTTGCAGCCCAGTTTCTAACTTATGCAATCATTTATACAAAAATCAGTTTGCAGAAAGTGCATATATGAGAAGCTCTCAGATGAGGAGATGGATTACTGCCCTGTATGCAAAATTGATTTGGGCTGTCTTCCAGTGGAGAAACTCAGGTCAGTACTTTCTCACTAGAGGCTCTAAATAGAACCATTCCATCACTTTTGACTACTGATTTGATTGTTAAAAAGAAGTCCCAGCCAGATTGGTCTTCATAATTATTGTAATTATTATTATTTTTAGATTTCCCTTTATTTGAAGATAGAACAGTTACTTAGGCATCTACTTTTGCCTGGAAATTTTGTCGTAGAAAGTCAATTTGAATATGATGAGACATTCACTGGACTTGATTCGTAGTGGTACTAGCAGTATATGTTGAGATTGTCAAGAACTATATCCTATACATACTCTGAATGTGTTTAGTGTTTGTTATGCTTGGTGCACGTTTCCGGGCAGCTCCTTCTGAGAGCTTATAGGACATGTGTGTATAGTTACTACATACCATCTGTGACCTATCATGTTTCCTATCAGTTTGAGTTTCAAGTCATACTCCTCTTTATGATAGTTATTCTGATATTATGTTGTCATCTTTTACGGTTATGAATTCTAGTTCTCTTTATTATGGGCTTCTATCTGAGGGAGTTTATTTTGTACATTTTTCTAAAATTGATGTATACTTTGAGGTCTATTTGTATCAGCTGAAGCTGTTAGGATCAGGTTTTCTGAATATTCATGAGAAGTAAAATAAGAATGCTGATCTAGCCAACACATGTCACTCCTTTTAAACATGGTGATAATTGCAAATTAGTCTGGCTATTAGCAATTATTTGTATAATGGGGCCAATCTCTAGAACAGTTCCTTTTACCCCTTATGGTTTTATCCGTGTGAGTCACATTGTTTTAATTGTACACTGAAGCTTTGTTTTGAGATGTGATGCACACGCCTAAGGACATCTGTCAATTTACATGCAGGCCAGACCACAATTTGCAAGATATCCGAGCCAAGATCTTTCCTCTTAAAAGGAGAAAGATCAATGCACCTGAAGTTACACCCCCAATTTCCTTGCCAGTGAAAAGGAAGGAGAGATCACTATCTTCTTTAGTGGTAAGCACTCCTAAAGTTCCAACACAAACTGGATTGACTGGAAGGAGAACAAAAGCTGTTGCAAGAAGGGCTTCTGCTTTACGAGGTAGCAGTTTTGCTGTTGAAGAAACTGTCAAGAGACAAGATTCTGCAGAAGATCATCCATTAAGCTCAAGCTCACCTGAATCTCAAAACCGAACTGGTCGAAATAAAATGCAGGTACTAACTTTGTGTTTTATTTGTAATTTTCTTGGAAATGCACACATATTAGACCTTTTGTGTGCTTATCTTATTGACGCAGGATTCTTCGACTGCTGAGCCTTCGGGTAATGAAGAGAGAGACGATGTTGTAATGGAAGGAAAAGCTGATCTATGGACACCCTTAAACTGTCTTGTAGAAGCTGCTAATAGAACCAAGACCTCTAAGTCTAATACACAAGGCCTTGCCAAATCAGAACTGCGGAATGCCCCTGATAACGAGCTACGTATTCCTGAAGCTAAAACTGAAGCAGAATCACCAAATGCTCTAGAGAATCAGTCATATGTGTCTAAGACAAAAATGAAGGAGCCTGAACAGACGAAAGTGAAAAATACTGGCAATGGGACATCCTTGCTTCCAGGGCCTGTGAAACGTAGAAGGTTGCGTGCAGCAAATCGTAACAGAGTAGCATCATCTGGAGAGAGTCCCTCAGCTCAAGTGATGTTAGATGCATCCGGGGCTAACTGCAACAGAAGAAATAGTCCAATTTGGTTCTCACTTGTTGCTTCTGACGATAGGTAAGATGCTAGTTTGCTTCGTTGGCTGCAAAATACCTATCATTACATATCTTCATATCTGAGGTGCTTGATTTTGCCGCTTGCTTGTTAATTTCTGATTTTGTGGAAAATGGCTTCAGGAAAGGAGATGTCTCCTTGCCACAGATATCTGCATGCTACTTGAGAATAAAGTGAGTTTCTTGGGTCCCACTACTTGCTTCAAAGTTTTGCTGCTATGTATTGCTTAATGGTTTTGCCTCGATATTCTAATGCGTCTGAACTTGTGTAATCTAAAGCAGCGAGCATAAAATGTGGGTGGAATACCTGTGTGATTTTCTAGAATAATTTCGGCAATTTTTGGTCCACCCCCCCCCCCCCCCCCCCCAAAAAAAAAAAACAAAGAGCAGCTGTGATAACCCCACCCCAAAATCTTACCAGTCGAGGAACGGTTGAATACTTATTTCATAGCATCTTTGGGGAGTTCACCGAAAGCTTGTACATTCTTGCATTGAGTTAAAACCATTTCATGAAGTTGCCTATTTTTTAATAATGCTTTGGAATGTGTCAGAGTTCCTCTGCACTCTGTCTCATTGACCTGTTTTCTATTCATAGGGATGGAAAAATGCCCGTCTCATTTATCCAGAAGTATCTAGTAAAGAAACTTGATCTTACAAGTGAAGCTGAGGTGAGTTCGTCTAAATTGCCTTCCAGGCCTAAAAATGAAAATATTTGGGAATTGGGACTCTTCATTTACGGTATAATCCAATTCTTCTCAGCTCATGTCTTTTCCATTTATAGGTTGAGATTCTGTGCCGCGGTCAGCCGGTTCGACCAACACTGCAACTTCAAAACCTAGTTGATCTGTGGTTTCGGACAGCGTCAACCTCAAAGAAGGTACCAGCATCAGTTGGTTCCTCGGCCAAGGACTTTGTGATGATCCTCTCGTATTGTCGAAAGGTCCAAAACCCATGAAAGAGCTTTCTCAAAGAAATTTCAGTCAATTGTTTTTTCATGAGTTTAGAGTTCCAATTTTCCAACACAGAGTCACCAGATCTTATCGTTGTTGGTATGTGAAAGTAATATTTTCTTGTTCTGTCATGTGTTTTCGTACCATGCGACAGTGAGTTAATGTGTATGAATTCTTTGATTGTTTTATTCCATTTATTGTTAGCCATGTCGTGTATAGTATGTTCATGTCATGTTATGTTCTTCTGAGTTCTGTCACCATTGGATGTTTTAAATTTCAAATAATAACATTTACATTATAATTTGCATGGGATAAAGACTGGTTTGGGGTGGTTTTTCTTATGTTAGTGCTGGATTCTTTTTGAAGAAGCGACCATCCCGATTCAATCTGAACCGAGTTTTGTAATAAAGAGCCCAGTTGCCACTTGCTGCTGGGTATCAATCTCATAATATATATAAAAAATACTATGTATCTGTATATGAATAACGTTTTTGATTGCCTTTTTAACCCATGTTTTAATGACAAGCTATTGTTTGTATATAAACAAAGGCATGAGTAGAAATTTTTCAACCATGAAAATAACAAAATTTATTGGATTTTCATTCTGGTTGACAACTCATCAAGCTTGCACATCAACGTTTAAAAGAATTTGCTACCACAGCAGCACGGGCCACGGCTACTAATAGACGAAAAAATCGGAAAAAAAAAAAATGGAAAAAGAACGAACGATGATAGAGGCACTTGTGATGCTTTAAAGACTTCTCATTACCTCCAAAAAAAGAAGAAACAATCACTAACATATTATTAATTTATACTCTTCTTAAAAATCATATTTGCTTTAATTAAATAATGTGCCAAACAAATATAAAAAGAATGCTTGAGATGTGAATTTCACTATATTTTATAATAACATTAGGAATAACTATTAAAAAAATACTCTAAAGTATAATTTTTCTTTTTACAATTTGATCCTATCTTTTAGTTTGTGCAAAATTATACCTCAATATTTTAAATTTCTGTAAATTTGTACCTTCTACATACAAATTGAGTAATTTGTGCTAATTATTTTAAGTTATTTTTAATAAATTTTTTATATTAGTCCCGCAGAAATAAGATATGTTCAATTTAGACTTCGCTTTTTATTAGAAATTTGTTAATTAATTTATATACAGAAGGTATAAATTTACAAAGATTTGAAATGTGAAGATATGATTTTGCACAAATCAAAAGTCAAAATTAAAATTGTAAAAATGTCATATTTCAGGGTATTTATTTGCAAATAACTCATAATATTATTGAATTTTTGAGAGTTTAAGTGAACATCCATAGGGAAATTAGGCCTACGATATTTTTAGAAAATAATTTGAAAAATATGGTGGTCTGTATTTTTTTAAGTTCGATAGGATTTTTATTAAAAAAAATATCATTTTTAAAATAATAACTAATAAATGGTGACTAAGAACCAAATGTATTTATAACTAGTAACTGGTATTTAGTTTTCAGAAACTGGTAACTAGTAACTATTTTTATAATAATATTTTTCTAATTTTTTTTTGAAAAATGATATTTTCTAATTAAAAAACCTAATTTCCATATTTTTGTAATTTTTTTTGGGATTTTATAGGTATAAATGTTAGAAACTCAATTCTATATAGCAATGAAAGAGTGAAAATGGGAGTGATATAAGCAACAAAAAAAAAAAAGAAAGACAAACAAACCTAACTTTCGTATTTTTGCAATGTTTTTGGATTTTTATAGATATAAGTGTTAGAAACCCAATTTTATGCGGTAGGATTAAGTTGACAATTATCATTTTTTTCAAATGTTTAACTAAATTTACTACTATTATTAGATTTCATTAATTTTAGGAAGAGATTAGTCAAGAATCTGTCAAAAATTTGTCAAAAATCTGTCAAGATTATTATTGACGTTAAAAATCTGTCAAGAGTCTATTAAGATCATCAAGAATTCGTCGTGAATTCATTAAAATTTTATTTTAAAATGTAGTAGGATGGTAGATTTAATTACTGAGAAAAAGAAGTAATATTCATCTAATTTATTCAATGATATAAGCATCCAAATTAATATGAATTACGCTTACGCGAGAGAAAGAGAGAGGGGAGAAAGAAAAAAGGGGGAAAAAAAAAAAAAAAAGAGGACTGGGAAATCCAAACTCGGATCTCTCGTTGGGAGAATGGGAGTTACCAACCCGTGACCACTTGACCACTTGAAGGAGGGTTATTATTGTCATATAACATAGACCCGACCCGGTTACTGTATATGACCTGGTGTAAATAGTAAAACGACCCACGGTCTCCTTTGCTAACCTGCACTGAGCTTTCCTCCTCCTCTGCGTATTTTTCAGCTTGGACGATCAAATATGCAGCAGGTACTTCCCGACCCTGTAATTTTTATTGGCTTTTTTTTTTTTTTTGTTTTTGAGGGGAGTAATTTTAATTGGCTTGTATGTTCTTAGTGTAATTTCTTTTATATTTCTTGTCATTTTTAATTTTGATGTGGTGAGTTTCATTTATTTATACTTTTTTTTTTCTCAAATTTAATTTTGATACAGAGTGGAGGATCTGAAACGGAGGTGACATGGGAGGACCAACAAAATATTAACAAATTTGGAAGACTGAATAATCGATTTCACGAGCTCGAGGACGAGATCAAAATCGCCAAGGTACTATAACTTTTCATTTATTTATTTTATTTACTCTTTTTTTTTTCTTTTTAATTCATATATAATATATTTATGATATGGGTTCTGGTTTTGGATTAACAAGCAACCAGATGTTGCATTTCTTTGAAATGGGTTTCCAAATTAGCTGCGGAAAATCAAAATATTATATATTTTTAACTTAGTTGTGATAAATTTCTAGTGTTTCCGGAATGAACTTTTTTTTTTCTTTCTTTTTATTGTTTTATATTCGTCTTTTGCTTCAGTCTTATGGGTCAGGCCTCAGGGTGGCTCTCTTTTAGTTATATTTGATTATGAAATTCTAAGAGATCAGATTCCATGCTTCAATTAAGGAGGGAATTGAAATTGGAAGATTCAACAAAAACATTAGAAGTAACTTTAATATGAAGTTATGAACTACTCTTTTTGGAGGAGTATTCATTCAAAAAGAATTATTTAATATGAACCAAAAGAAATTCTGACCTCAACTTGTAGCGAGCGTGCTGGTGCATTTAGCGAAATTTGCTTAGAGTTTTTGCGTTACAGTTCTTTCAAAGTAAAGTGTATGTTTATGGTTATTTGTTTTCACATTCAAAGCGAAGACTTGGTATAGCTACCTGCGTAGAATGGTTTACAGAAAATAGTAGCAAGATGCTCAAGGAAGTTAGACATCTGCGTCATTGTCCGTGGATCAAGTCTTTACTGGGTCTGGCTTATTCTCAGCATGGATTAAAATGTTGTGATATTGTCCAAATTTTTGCGATAAGATCTGCATTTTGAAGTCTTGATATTGATATGGGATAAAAAATATTTTTTCCGTATATCCGTAAAATATTGACAATATCGAGGAAGTGTCAATATTGATAAAATATCAGTAAAAAATGAACTAATATCAAGATATTTATGGACAATATTGCGACAATGTCATCGACATTTTAAAATGTCGACAGAAATGTCAATTTTTTTTCCAAATCTTCTTTTAAAAAAAAAATGGAGAGTAAATAATACAAAAATAAATCATAATTCTTTCTCAACAATATGCTGGTAAAATTTTGGAATTACTTGTATTTATTATTTTGAAATCTCTACTAGGGACTCTTGTGACATTTAAAAGAAATTTTAGACTAAGACGAGAATTTCTCTTGTGACTTTTAACTTCATAGAAACTCATTTTAGTATTTAATGGTTTTGAACTATTCTTTATTATCATGATTTTTATTTATTTTCAATATAATTTAGAATTAGTTATAATTTATAAGATATTATATGAATATATTAAATAAAATAGTGTGATATATATATATATATATATATATATATATATATATATATATTAATTTTAAATTTAATCTATAGAACAAATTTTGGTCGTTTTTCTACTATATATGTATATTTTATTGTCTTATGAAATATAAATAGGTTTTGTTTTCAAATAAAACTAGTATAGAATATGCAATATCACTTGTTTTAGCATTTTTTAGAGTTTTCTTTGAAAATTTTGAGTTTCAAGAAAAATTTCGGTATTTTCTTGGAATAAATATCTTCGACGATATTTGTAAAAATAAAACATGGATATCAAACATTTTAATCCTTGGTTCTCATATACTCGATAGTTCGTAAGTTTTGCTTACGAGTAGATGTGTGCCGGAACTGGAAAGTAGGCATCAATTGGAGTCATCTTTCTTCTTTTTCGCTTGGATTCAAGTCTTTAGGTGTTCAATCACAATTTGACCAGTATTCTAATCCAGCTTTGTCCACATGTGTGCTTGGTTTCCAAGAAGCATTATGTTGATGCATCTCAAGTTTTTTCTATGTTTGTCGAAATAATTTGTAAGATCCTGCATCGCTCAATCTCTTGTTTTTCAGGAAACAAATGATAATCTGGAGGATGCTGGCAACGAGTTGATTCTTACAGATGAAGATGTGGTTCGATTCCAAATAGGGGAGGTTTTTGTCCATGTGCCAAAAGACGAGGTGGAGACTAGGATAGAAGAGATGAAAGAGGTTACCAGCAAAAACTTGGAGAAGCTTGAAGAAGAGAAGGAGTCTGTGCTTGCCCAGATGGCCGAGTTGAAGAAAATTTTATATGGGAAGTTCAAGGATTCCATCAATCTAGAGGAGGATTAGTATTATCTTCTTGATACCTTGTTGTTATGTTTTTACATAGAGACTATCAAATGTGAGGTGAAATGGCTTGCTCTACAATTTGCCTGGACTTCCATTTGTGGGCATTGATTGATTGAACACCAACAGTGGAATCAGTGAAATATTTCAGTTAAACTAAGTGCTTTCATGATTCGGTGAAGTCTGTATGCTCACACTGAAAGAGCATTTGGCTCTTGAAAATCAAATTACACAAGTTTCAGCCCCGATCTTACTAGTCATCACTCACTAACTATATTTGATACATCAGCGCTGTTCTCAGTCTCACTCGTCACCACGCGACACTGTTTTAACACCGGTAATTAAGCTTTGAATTCACATTTCGCGTTAAAGAATCAACTCATTCATTGCTACTTTTCTAGTACACGCTACGTACGAACAATGAAGCTTTGGTCCACGGAACTCATTGGCACCAGAGGACATAAAACTATAATGGTTGTCCCATGAGAATTAGTTCAACAATTTTGACGGACAGAAATGATGCATGCCACGAGTGGCAGTGATTGCTGATTGACTGAAGAGGAGAACACGAGAGCATGATTTGCATCTTCGGTTTTTTAGTATTAAATAAACCCAACTATACAATGGTTGAAAAAAAAGTCCAGCATTTTTGTTCGAATACTGGTCATATTTTCCCCCATTGAACTCGACTTCGTAGTCCAGAACAGTAAGCTCAACAAAGTAATAAAACAACAACCAAGACAAGAAATCCAGAATATCAGAACTCATTGTCTCAACAAAACCAAGTAAGTTTAGATTGAAATAATCCGAAAAGGAGAATATATATATATATATAACACATCCAATCTGATCATAAACCTCTCAAATGCCAATACGCAAAATCTAGTTCACCAAGGAGTAGTCAACTCGAAACATTCTTCTACTCATACCCATTTCAAAAATCCAGCCTCGAAAATCCTCATATTCTCCTCCTCCTTTGAATGAATTACAGCAAGAAGAAGCATTTCAAATTGGAGCATAACTCGACCGCAATGGCTGGCTTCCGACAACCGATAGCAGCCCGTTTTCGGCCGCCCTCTCCTCGTCGAGAAACAGGTCATCCGTCGCTCGAAACGCGGCGTGTAACCCGACGAGGACGACCCCGACGATCAGCGACACCAACACGTTCAAACCCACGTGAGTGAACACGAGTGCGAGAACAGTGACCAGGCTCAGAACGGACAGCACAATTGTGTCACTAAACGTCTGGCCGTACACCACCACGGGGCCGTCGCGGAAGAAGTAGAGGAAGAACCAGGCGACGAAGACTATCAAGAAGACGATCATCGAGACCGGGTGCCACAGGAGGCCGAGGAAGACGACGAGAAGCACGGCCATGGCGTAATTGAATCTGAAGTAGCTCACGTTCCACCGGACGCGGTCCATGGCGGCGGCGTAGCTCTCGGGGCGGGAGAAGGAGGAGAGCTTGAAGAACTCGCGCCACGGGCGGCGCGTGGCGATCACGGACTGAGTCGTCTGCTTGGCGCGCGCGATGAATGAGAGACCGGCGGAGGAAGTCGATGAAGATTGGCCGGTGGTGGTGGTGGTGGTGGTGGTGGTGGTGCCATAGCCAGCGGAGAACTTGGTCGACATTATTGTTCTTGTGTAGATCTCCCGAATTAGAGAGAAAAACCCTAACCCTAGATCAATACGGGGAGATGAATTGAGGATTGATCTTAATAGAAGAAGGGCCGAGAGAGAGAGAGGTTTAATTACTAATTGCTAATTACGTTTAGCAATTGGTAACAATATTGCTTCCTTTCCTAATCTATTTTTATCAAATGAGTGTGAATATATATATGCCAACCTGTTTGATTGGATAGCTGCCCATTCCCATCTGGATTTTGGATTATAAGAAGACAATTTACACTATTATTTTTATTAAAAAAATAAAAATAATAAATTTAAAAAAAGAATAAGAAGCGTGATGAATTTTTTTCAGAGGGACACCAATTTTCGCATTGAGAACGTATTAGATTACATTTAAAAACATGAAATTGAGATTTATGAAGTATGCCAAATTATTTTTAGTAGTCAACTAAGGCAATAATTTTGGTTTTATAACAAAACAAGTATTATTATAATAATATAAAATAATGAAAATTATAACTCATACAGCAAAGGAAAGCAACATAAGAACAACAGGGCACGTTGATGGAGCGAGTTTATTATTGCTATCCATTAAAACAATAGTGCTAAAAAATTAATAACAGACGTGTTTCTGAAACTTGAGGAAAATAAAAAGGGAGAAAAAAATGCGGAGAAAGAAAAGGATACGTTATATATAAAGGCTAATAAAAATATCATCACAACTAAACCAAACCGTAGTAGTAATACTAATTTATATAAAGAATCACATAACATCGTTACTCCCAAAATTGATAACTGTCACTCTTTAAGTTTCTTAAAACTAAGAATAATTTCATTTTACACTCTTCTCTGATTGTTTTGCGGGAAAAACAAAGTGTCATCAGGGTAAACGGCGAAGAAAAAAATCCGAAAGGGTCACTATGATTTTTCCTGATCGGTTCCATGGAATTTCCTCCCGGATTCAACAGCTTCCCTGTTGAGATGACAGTAAAAAATGGTTAAAGATGGGTTCAGTTCATAACATCACAAACACTTAAGCAAAATTGATTTAGCTCTAAAGAGATCAACCTGAATGCGTCTACGAGCTCTTTACTTTCAGGATTAAGCTGCACGCCTTCGTAGAAGACATTGGCTGCTTCATCAAATTTCTGAAACGTGGAAAGCAAATAAATTACATTAGACAAACGGAAAAAAAAAAAAACAGAATCATAAAACTCTTTCTCAAATGTTGACTTTGTACGATCAGGGGACGTAGGGCATGCCTGCAATAAGCATAATGCTGCGCCTTCGCGATAGCAAGCTTTCGGCCAATCTGGTCTTAATGCTCTGCAGGCCTTTGCATCTATTAAGGCCTGCTCAGCTTGACCAAGACGAAGCCAGCAAAGGCTTCGATTAGAGTACAAAGTTCCGTCACTCGGGTCTAGATCAATTGCCTGTAAATGCATGACCATATGAATGAATGAACTGAAAAGACCAGAATTCGATGCCAACAAATTAACTTTTTCCAAGCACAAGGTTGACAGAAAAAAAATGAGTCAAATAGTGTACCTGGGTATAAGCATCCACTGCAATATCGTACTCCTTTCTTTTAAAAGCTTCCTCTCCTCTTGATTTTGCTTCTGCAGCTTTCTTCTTCGCTTCAGGTGTCACCTGAATAAGTTGCAACATTCAGCAGGGTGACTGATTACAAGAATGGATAAATCTAAACTCTTTCCACATAAATTTACGTGCATGAACATAAACGAGAGTTACTTGTGCCCTACCACTGACAGAGACAGAGACAGAGACAATTGAATATCTCCCATACCCTAATCTGATGAATCAAAACAATTATATGAACTAACAAGTACGTTCACAGGATTGAGATGAGGAACCCTGCCAATATGCTTGGCTGCTTGCATATATGAACTTATTATTTTGTTTTGTTATAAGTAAATGCCTCTTTCTTACTCCGACTCTCCACCAAAAGTCAAACTATTGCTACTTTGAAATTCTAAACCAACTTTATACAAATTCTATTTCAGTGCAACAGAGGATGCGGATGATGAATATAAACAGAAGTTACATAAATCAAAAAACTAAACTCTGGAGTAAAAATGGCACCTGAGGGAGATCTTGCTTTGGCAAGTCCTTTGGCATATTAGCTTCCTTCGGACTTTTTAAATCTTCCTGCATAATGATTGGCAGCAAAAAACACGAAACCTCATATTTTGAGTAGCTCAGATTGATGCAGAAGAGAGATTTAACAACCACAATAATATGCGTGTAAATAATAATAAATTATTAAAAATCTGCATCTTGGCATATAAGTGAATTAATGTAGTTAATTTATGTAAGCCAAGTTAAAAATAAATAAATAAATAAAGGGCATGTGAGCCTTGACAAAATAAAAGCAGTCAGTAATAGATTTTGGCGAGGATATCTTTTCTACACAAAATATGTTACTCCTGGGTTGTAGCTCATATGAGGTTAGTAAAAGGCTAAATGCAATTAGTCTCCAGACAAGATGGTACTTCAAGTGCTTCCCCAAAGGCGCTTCAAAGCAAAAGAAAATTCAGGATCTTTGTACCTGTTGTCTGCTGCTTGTTTCAGAATGCATATACTCAAGTATGCCATCAACTGTCCATTTTGGGATACTTTCAACCTTTGATGTCAAGGGAAACAGGATCTCGACAGCTTCCCGATTGCCTCTTGCAGCAGCAACCAATATTGGCTTCGTGCCATCCTGTGATACCAAATACTTGGAACTCAAAAAATTTGGCCATTCAATGTAGGTGTCCCCTTTTTTCCCCGCTAAAAACAGATATATAACAGTAGTGGCCTGACCTCATCAGTGACATTGGGATCTGCTCCAGCTTTTAATAGACATTTAATGATTTCTACGCTCCCATGATCAGCAGCAATGTGCAAAGGGGTTGCTCCACCAGCACTTACATTTACTTTAGCACCTGCCTGTACAATAGATAATGCAAAAGTGAGTGCTAAAAGCAAAACTATTATCTCAATGTTCCAGAAATAAAAATGAAAATGGTGCTCTGCTGACAGAAAAACAAGTGCGTAGAGACATGAAGCCTTTTTTTTCAGTAAGAGCATGACTTTAGTCCAAGCTTCAATCACCCCAAGAATTCCTTTTATCTAATGACCGTTTATGTAAGATCTTATTTCCATTTCACCTCATAACCATTGGATATTTAGAAACAATTTACGTGACACTAGAAAAATTCAATAAAACATACTAATTAGAGGAACAAAGAATATATAGAACCTGAATCAATAACTCTAGGCAGGGAAGCGAACCAGCAGCTACAGCTGAGAGTAGTGGAGTAATATCATCATCAGTTTCCGCATTTGGCTGCAAAGAATATAAACAAGATGAAATCACAAGCAACAAAACACAGTTTGGCTGTCCCAAAATCCTAAACTTCGAAATTAAAAACTATGAGCTTTACATTAGCATGGCGTTCTAACAAAACTTTCAGAGCTTCTTCCTGACCGTGCCCAGCAGCCCATATTAAAGGAGTGCCAGCATCACTTTGTGAATTGACATCAACACCTTTAGAAATTAAATGCCTCAGCAACTCGATATCTCCTGCAAACAAGAAAACAGAAATTAGAAGAGGGAGTATTTTAGAAGTTCTGATATCGTTGACAATGCTTATTCTACAACACCAGGAATACCACAAAAATTATGATTTCTGCAGTTATATTGACCAGTCTCATAGCCATAAGATTTCGAAATTCAACCTTTGGGTGGAAACGATTTGAGTCATTAATTTTCTTCAAAACTTGAAAGGAAGTTTCTGCGCAAAATCCTAGTCAATGTAAACTAAAACCAACGAGAACATAAAATGTCTATAACTAAACACCCGAAGACCAAGATGATTCAGAGAGAGTAGAGAGAGATGAGACTCTAATCACTATGTGGGAAGGTAAAACCGAAAGCAATACACAGTACACAAATAGAGGCACTCAACCTTATATTAATAAAATACAAGCTGTAAAATAGAGAGAACAAGAAGGGAAAAGAATACAAACGAAGGGGAATAAAGGCTCACCAATGCCTGCAGCATGGTGCAGAGCTGTTGCCCCTAAATTACTGGCTATTGAAGGATCAGCACCATGTTCAAGAAGGAATTTAGCAGTAACAGTGTGCCCTTGCCTAGCAGCATGAATAAGAGGAGTCTCACCTGTAAATGTGGATGACAAATTTCTAGTCATGAACCACACATGGTACCAACTATTGCAATCCTTCTTCCGCAAGAGATCAATGCCGGTCGGCTCAAGTTAAGTGCAAAACAACATACATATATGCACATAGGTACATAACCAAAAGCAAAACAAGCCACCCAAAAGTCAAACTGACTCCGCAACAATTACAGACCAAAACATTACCCATCCAAGGAGCAAAAGCGAGCAGCATTCCCTAAAATAACTTGAAACTGCCTCTTGTGTAACAAGAGATGAAACTACAAAACTTATGTGGGACTTGCTCCAAATAATTGTCACAAAATCATAAAACACGAGTTTTTACACAAAACGTCAATCCAACTACAAAGTTTGCAGTACGACCGTTCCTAACAAGCGATTCAAATTCAGCTCAAAGTAAACATTAGGCTCTAACAAGAAAATCATTAAAAGGGCATGAAGCCATGAAGGAAACGATACCATCTTCGTCTACTGTATCAACATCGAGTTTGAGTTCCTCCAACAAGTAATTGCAGACCTCAGTCTTGCCCTCTCTGGCCGCAAAGTGAAGTGCACCTCTCTTGTTGGCATCCTTAATATCAGCTATTGTTTTCGCCAAGCCCTTCCCATCATCAAGCTTCTCTGCCACCTCTACCCACAACCAAAAATACAAATAAATTCAACCCAAGCTTGAAACTTTAAACAAAACCCACGTCAGAAACGAAAATTAGGAGACTAATTTATCTATTTAAAAAAAAAAAAAAAAAAAAGAAGCAGTAGCATGAACATACTCTTTAAGAGATCAAGACTCCCTGTACAAGCGGCATTCAGAAAGAGTTCGACTTTCTTCCTCACTGCATATATACAAAAATAGATATTATATATAAAGATACATGAGATAAGCAATTAAGCTTTTCCGAGAGTGAAGACTGTATCAGAGAAAGATGGATCACCTGCGAGGGCATCAGAAGCATCAGGGCCGGCCATAAGGACGGTAAAGAGCAAGTAAGTACCCTGGAGAGATTTAGAGAGAGCGAGTTGAGAATGAGTTGAACTCGGTGAAAATCTTCTACGGCAATAACGGTTTGCCTCCGAGACAGCCAGCGACAAATAAACTATAAAGAAGGGTTTATGGTTTTTATTTTTTATTTTTTATTTTTTCCCTTTCTTTGGGAGGGTTTTACTTTATGGTTTGTGGTCTACGGACTGATGACCCGAAGAGTCGATTCGGAAGAAGGTAAACAATTTTTGGGAATTAAAAAACGGTAAAGAATTTTTTGGGAATTAAAAAAAGAAAAAGAAAGGACAAGAATTAAAATACGAAATGGACATTACTAAAAGCAATTCCCACTGATACTACTAGAAAAATATTGTGTTTTCTTCTAATACAGTTACTAGAAGTCTAGAAGCTTTCTATTTGTTTTTACCTTACTTCCCTTAACCACGGAAACCATATACCCAATCTGAAAAATAAACTTGTTCCCAAAAAAAAATAGGTAAAAAAAATAAACGACAGTAACTTTATAAAACGACAATTATCATGGAAACGACATTGTGTTATGAAACAAGAAACCACCGCAAAGGGATGGAGCATAATACAGCATTTCATAGAAAACACGGTATCTCCTAAACTGAAATGGAAAACATGAAAACGAGGTTACAAAAACGACAACAACTCTATGAAACGACAAATTTTCCTCTGAAGACAATCTAATCGCTACAAACGACAAAATTTTTTGGAAATGACAATTAAATAGAAACGAAAAAGTAATAAAATTTCTTACAAATGGCTACAATATGCATGGATCAACTTGTTTCCGTATTTATTATCGCTTAGACATTCTTTGCCATTGGCAAAAATCTATGTCATGAATATGTTGCATATAAGCCAAATGGGATATGAAACAATACGTGATTTGTTTAACTACCCAAGAAGAGTTCTTAGGAACCCAAAAGAAAAAGAACAAAAGACGAAAATTTATTGAATGGAAATCGATATAACTAAACGTATTTTTCTAGTGAAACTAAAAGAAGAATATATTTTTTTCAGACAATTACTAGAATTATTTCTACTCGTGAGTTAGAAATATAACGTTCATTGAAGAAAATTTTACTCAGAAAAAGCATGCCATTTAATTAAAAGTTCACTGTCGCAACAACATGTCGTTTATAATATCATATTTATTTTGCTTTGTAGTCTATAATGTATACGGATTTATAATATACCGGAGATGTCGTTTCTTATTTGATTTTCTTTCAAGTACTTTCCGTTTGGAATTTCAAGTATTTGATTTATAATCTACTGGATATGCTTTGAAGAGTATGTTCTCCCCTTTAACCTTTGTAACTTTATGTCTGGCTTAGTATAACGACGTTTTTGTGTCAAATGTGTCAACGTTTTATCCGGAACTACGTGTATTTCGCTCGTTCAATTCAAAAACGACAACATTTTATATAATAAGTAACAAAACTTCATAGAGAACACAACATTTTCATAAAAACGACGGTATCTCCTAAATTTGAGACCGAAACTACTCTGGAAACGACAATAAATATAAAACTTTTCCTCCCGTAGACAATAATTACAGAAAGGACAAAAATTCAATGAAGACGCAACTTTATGAAAAAAGAAACGAATGGATCAAAAGTTTTTTTCTTACAAACGACAATCAATTTGTTTCCCAACATTCTGTAACCTATAATATTTATTATGCAAGAACATCGTTGACTACTAATTACATAACAGCCAAATGGAACATAAGAGCATTTAAAAATAAAAACAAAGATGTAACTGGGATTTTCAATTTTTAACAAGACGACTTGATTATTTTTAACAAATTCTTTCACAAATGGCTAACATGAACATAAAGAAACAATAGATAATTTGTTTAACTACCTGAAAAGAGTTCTTACAAAATAACATTAATCGAATCTAAAAAGTGTCTTTCTCTTTTTTTATTAAAAAAAAAAAAAAAATCAAATGAGACTGACAAGGGTATCATTAATCGAGAGTGCATTCCCTCATTTCGTAATATACATAAAAAGGAGTCCTCGATGCGTATAACTGCTGGTGAATCTCCACAAAATCTTTGGTTACATAAAGCATGTTGTGGCCATGCATGAGAAATTTAGATTGAACAATTAGGGAAAGAAAAAGAAGAAAAAAGTAAAGCATATTCCTATAGCCAAAGCTGTGATGAACCCCATTAATGGACTCCTTTCGCCCCCTATATGTAACAACATTACAAATCCCCGGTAAGAAAAATAAGCCCCGACATTTTTATGTTGTAGTAGTAGTAGTAGTAGCAGCACATATTATATCGTATATGTTTAGAAAAATCTCCTAATTAATCAAAGCTTAATTTGGCCATCCCCTTTCTCTCTCTCTCTCTCTCTATCTCTCTGTCTTACTCCTCTCTTTCTCTTCCTCTCTTTTAGACGTATTTCTTTTGCTAGGCAAAGCCATGGTCCCAATATATATAGTTGTCCGTTCAAGATGAAGACTGCATCACTGAACAAGCAACAGCTTGAGCCCAATGCCTTAACTTCGTCTTCACCTGTTGAGGATTGTCTCCTGCATTTAGACACAAAACCCAATAAAAGATCTTGAGAAAAACAGGACAACGTTACTCAAAGCTAAGTTTTTTTAGTTGGTTAAAAAAAAAAAAATGTGGTTGTTTTAATTGGCTAATTGCACTTTAGCACAATAACTATATAAGCCCTTTTGGCGCATGACCTCTCAGCTTATACATTGTAGTGACTAAATCTATTGTCATGAATGATTCCTCAGTAATAATAAATTTTTTAGATAAACTCGAGAATTGTCAGTTGACATTACAAGATTATTCAGAGGTAATTTGTCTTTTTTTTTTTTTTTTGGTACATTGCAATCTACAATGTGCCAAGGGCAATATGTGAATAGTGGTGCCTTTTCCTGGTCCCTAAACTAATATAGTAATATCTTTAATAAAGAGAGAATTTTTTTTATTTTCTTTTTAATGTGGTTTGCCTAAAAAACAAAACAATGAAAAATAAAACCATAGTTTCATCCTCTCGTGTGTTTTATGGAAGAACAAAAAATTATTACTCAAAGATTCACTTTGTCAACTCATACATACATTCACGCATGCATGCGTGGTGCATATATATATATATAATATTACCTGGGCTGCAGATTTTCCACGAGTCGGAATCGCTCCTTGGGCTTCCGTACGACGGCGACTGTCCGGCTGGAGATGACGTGGAGGCCCGGCTCTGCGGCGTGGACACCGGACTCAGAGACCGGTTCACGGCGAAGTAAAGGTCAAGAGCCGGCAAAGTACCGCAAAGCCTCTGACCCTCTTCCTCGTTGAACCCAAACCCGAGCTCTATACAACCTTTGAGCTCGTTGAGGTCGTCGTCAGTCAAATCATCAGCGGCCGAGTCAACCATCCCGTTCTTCCTCTGCCCTTGCCGGAGAATCTGGCGGCGCCGCCTCTCCCACGCCACGTCACGGGGGGTCTCGCACATGGAGAGCTGCTTCGAGAGCCGTTTCCGGCTCTTCAGCTTCGGTGGCGCCAGCGGCATGTGGCGGAGGTCCTCCTCGGAAGAGTAGTCGCTCGAGTCGCTGCATGTCGTTCTGGTGCTGTTACTGTCGTTCTTGGGTTCAGATCCGAAATCAGGGCTGCTCATTCTGTCGTTTGTGAAGTGGGTATTGTCGTTTAAACAAATAAAAGAAGAGGTGGGGTATTGTCGTTTAGATTATCCGCCCCACACAGGCCCAGCGGGAGAGTCCGACGGGGGTGTGGGACGGGGCAGGCGGCGCGTGCTTAGAGAAAGGAGGAAATTTTGTACCAAAGAGTACAATATAAATATATATTTACCAGGGATTTTTTTTTTGAATTTTTTGGGTTTTTATTAACTAAGGAATTTCACCATTTGAGACAGATGCAAGAAGGTAGAAGAGTAGAGAGGAGGGCTTTAATGGAGGACCAACAAAATGGGGGCTGCTAGAGGCTGGGAGCTACCTTTGAGATTCCACCATTCCTTTGTAACTGCTGCCACCAACCTTTTTTTTGTTTAAATTTGCGCCCCTCTTATAATTTAATTTAATTTAATTTACTTGTAACCATATTTTTGGATGCTTGGGTGTTTAATTACCTGTTCTTCAGTGTAGTATTACTAATTTTACTATTTCTTTTATTTAAAAAAAAAACCAGGAATACAACAAAAATTTTTAATGGGAAATTAACAGAGACAATTTGTGTCTTTTGGGTTCTTTTTAACTTTAAAGAGAGTAATTAACTGCTTGCTTGTAGAATGTTAGTTGTTTTATATTTTTGTTCACGTAAAGAAGAAAAGCATTAACTTTGCAAAACATATTCAGCATTCAGCATATACCTTCTTCTGCATGGATTTCATTTATTGGCCCAATCATAAGTCATAACACTTGTCAAAAGTTTTAATTGATCTTTAAGAAAGTGCCCAAAAAAAAAAAATGATTTTGATAGTAAAAAATGGATGCAATTCTTTCCTTGATAACTAATGGTTTTGTTATGTTGATCATATTTTGTACGTACAATTTCACTTTGAAATATTAGAGTACATCACTTTCTTTTTTGGACATTTTAAGGTTTCAACAGTAGTGAGCTAACTGACAACGGCCAGCATGGATTATGCTTCTGCTGTTTTCTCCTGGTGGTGTGGCGCTCATAATACATCTTGGTGGCCACTCAATTTAGTTCCTTAAGTTTTTTTTTTTTTCAAACAAATTAATTAAAAAAAAAATTTAACGTCTCTATGAGCATTTAACTTATAAAAAACGTTAAAGAAGTACTAGAGCTAAATTTAGTATATAGTTTTGAGAAATGTTAGAACCTATAAAAACAAATATAACACCGATTCTTTCTCAAAATCATCCATTTTGAACTACCTTTTATTCTTTGGATCCTAGAGCTCAAACCCCAAAAATGGAAAAAGCAAAAACAAGACCAGCAAAAGAAAGATAATTCCTTAATACAAAAACAAAATACAAGTTTTTGCCTGTTCTTCTTGCCTGGTCTGGTCCCTTGATCCAGGTAAGGCTCTGTAGATGAAATGAAAGCTCGAGTCAGTTTCCATGGCAGATTAGATATGGTGTAGGCTTAACACCCAAAAGAAAAAGATCGGAAAGAAAAAAGGACAAAAACCCAACAAGCCATATTACTATTCAGGCGTACAGGAAAACTTTCTCACTATTTTTCTTTATCAGGGCCTTCTGTGTTTTCCTGTACGCCATTTTCATGAGCGGTTTCTCTCATCCTTCATTCTCTTTAGCCATGAATACCAAGACCCACAAATGGTTTTTCCTGGCTTTTCTTTCTGTCCTCCTTTGCTCCTTCCATGGCTCGATCTCAGACTCGGACTCGTTGATCTTGGGATGCGGCACTGAAAATGGCGCCAAAGATGCAGATGGAAGGAATTGGGATACTGATTCCAAGTACATCAATGGTGGAAACTCGGTTTCTGTCAGAGCCCAGTACCAAGACCCTTCTCTTATCTCTGAAACTCCATACATGACCGCTAGAATCTTCACCTCCAAGGCAACTTACAAGTTCCCTGTTAAGGCCAACGAAAGCTATTGGCTTAGGCTCCATTTTTACCCCTCGGTTTATGGCAGCAACAATGCCGAGGATTCCTATTTCAACGTGGTTGCCAATGATTTAACTCTCCTGAAAAACTTCAGCGCTTCTCTCAATTGTAAGGCCCTTACACAAGCTTATATCATGAGAGAATACACCTTGGCTCCCTCTACTTCTGATTCTCTGAGTCTCACCTTTGAGCCTGTTGTTGGTTTTGCTTTCGTCAATGGTATTGAGTTGATTCTGGTACCGAATATGTTTGATACGGTGTCCGTGATCGGGTTTTCAGACCAAACTATTGATGCCAAGACCACAAATATGCAGACCATGTATAGATTGAATGTTGGTGGGCAGTATATCTCTCCAAACAATGACTCTGGTTTAACCAGGACATGGTATGATGATTTCCCTTATTTGTATGGAGCTCAATCTGGGGTCACAAATGAAGCTAGCCAGAATGTTAAGATTGATTACAAAGATTTGCCTAGCTATGTAGCCCCAGCTGATGT
The DNA here is from genome assembly GCA_002914805.1 of Parasponia andersonii. NCBI lineage: Eukaryota > Viridiplantae > Streptophyta > Magnoliopsida > Rosales > Cannabaceae > Trema > Trema andersonii. The sequence continues at coordinate 413,530 of JXTB01000318.1, read as the reverse complement.
TTACAGGACCGCGAGATCGATGGGAAGCACAAAAGCAATCAACCAGAATTATAATCTCACTTGGGTTTTCCAGCAAATTGATCCAAACTTCATGTATCTCGTGAGGTTACACTTCTGTGACTTTCACTACTCCAAACCCAATGAGATAGTCTTCAATATCTTTCTCAACAACCAAACAGCCCAATCTGGAGCAGATGTGATTGCTTGGTCAGGAGGAAAGGCTGTGCCTACTTACAAAGATTATGTTGTGTATGTTACTGATGGAAAAGGCGATGAGGAGCTTTGGTTGGCGATCAACCCTGCAACTGAAACAAAGCCTGAATACTACGACGCACTCCTCAATGGAATAGAGATTTTCAAGCTGGAAGCTTCGAAAAACTTGGCCGGAGCAAACCCAAAGCCTTCAGAGATGTTGACGAAGAATGAGCAAGAGCAGAAAACCTTTCAGAGCAAGACAAATCATGCCCAAGTCATCGGCGGAGCTGCTGGTGGAGCAGCAGCCGTTGGCATAGTGGCTGCATTGTGCATTGCTGTCTACCAAAGAAAGAAGAAGTTCACCGGAACAGAGTCGCACACTTCAAGCTGGCTTCCTATTTACGGAAACTCCCACACCACTGGCAGCAAATCAGCAATCTCCGGCAAGAGCACCGCCAGTAGCCACCTCTCAGCCACGGCTCAAGGCCGTTGCAGGCGTTTCTCTTTCGCAGAGATGAAGAAGGCCACAAAGAGTTTCGATGAGTCTAATGTCATTGGTGTTGGAGGGTTTGGGAAGGTCTACAAGGGAGTGATAGATGCAGGGACCAAAGTGGCTATTAAGAGATCAAACCCATCTTCAGAACAAGGAGTCAACGAATTCCAGACCGAAATCGAGATGCTTTCGGAGTTGAGACACAAGCATTTGGTTTCTCTGATTGGTTTCTGTGAGGAAGAGAATGAAATGTGCTTGGTTTATGACTACATGGCTCGTGGAACTCTCAGGGAGCATCTTTACAAGAGCAACAAACCTCACCTTTCGTGGAAACGCAGGCTGGAACTTTGCATTGGAGCAGCAAAAGGACTTCACTACCTTCACACCGGAGCCAAATGGACCATCATTCATAGGGATGTCAAAACGACAAACATTCTCTTGGATGAGCACTGGGTTGCTAAAGTTTCGGATTTTGGGCTCTCCAAAACAGGTCCGGATCTGAGCACTGGCCATGTTAGTACAGTGGTAAAGGGCAGCTTTGGATACTTGGATCCTGAATACTTCCGAAGACAACAACTGACTGAAAAGTCCGATGTTTACTCATTTGGGGTCGTCTTGTTCGAGGTCTTGTGTGCAAGACCAGCTCTGAATCCTAGCTTGCCGAAGGAACAGGTCAGTCTCGCCGATTGGGCTCTGCACTGCCAAAGAAAAGGGACTCTGGAAGACATCGTTGATCCCCATTTGAAGGGCAAAATCAACCCTGAAAGTATGAAGAAATTTGCAGACACGGCAGAGAAGTGTTTGTCTGACCATGGTATAGACCGTCCCACTTTGAATGACATACTGTGGAACCTTGAGTTTGCTCTTCAGTTACAGGAAAACATGGAAGCTTCAAGCCACCATTCTTCAAGACATGGGGAGACCAGCTCTGAGGAAGGTAGTCTAAGAAACCAGAATATGACAGTGCATTATAGCAACCTCAGTCTCGGGAGCGACAGTGAGCTGGGAAGCGAGGATACCACTGAGCAGAATACCACCGCAGTCTTCTCTCAGATTGTCAATCCAAGAGGACGATAATTGATGGTGACCGCTTAGAGCTAATAACAGAGAGGGAATAATCAAGAAAATAAAAACCAAATTCATAGATTACTTCATAAGGTGAAGCTCCTTCATTGTTTGTAATATTCATTTCGGCTTTCCTTTCTATGTTTTTGTTATTTTATTCTGTTTTAGTATCATATATTGGACAGGAGACTTAAATAATCATAGCACTACGGATTAATGTTTGTTCTGCCTGGTGTTTCTATATGACAATTATATTCATATTTATGTATGTTATCCTTCCAATGTATGTTTTGACATTACAATAGGATATGTAGAATAAATTTTTTACTTCTCAAAATATTTGTAATTCCGTGGAAAAGAGTTATGATAGTGGTGACGATTGACGAGGCTCTACGACTTCATCGTATCGTCACATAGATTTTTGTTATTGATATGTGAGTGTCGCTCTCTTTTAACATAGATCTTGTCCAGAACTTTTGCACCCGTTACATTCACTGGTGCTACCATCCACATAACTCACTCATCACTGAAAAAAAATATATATATAACAAGAATCTCAAATATATCATAGTGAAATACGAGCTTTCGATTAATTTCACCGAACCACGAGGTATGAACAATTATCTCTAGCCTTGTAATTTAATAATGTGAAACAAATCACACTGATCAGAAGCGGGTACATTTTCGAACGAAAAAGAGTGCCAAAATAAATTTTCAGCAGACTACTCCACTAACGCTAGTCGTCAACATGGGGATGGCGGTTTAACTTGCCAACATGCCTAGGTCATTATGTTAATGGCCGATTCTCTTTCCTTACTTTAACTACATAAAAGTTCAGGCTCTTAATCGAAGAAGAAAAACGTTATAAACCAAATAGTTAACTAATATTCTCAAACGATAGAAAATAAAAAAGACACTCATGTTTACTAATTCTAATTGAACTGTTCCAAAATCAACAATTTTCATACCCAGCATCCTAGTATGCTCATCAAAACTCTGAAACCACTTAATTGGTCCACAACAACCAAAACATATTTTAGGTGGGAAAACTAACATGAATAGTCAAAAAGCTCCTCAAACATCTGGTTCTGCAAAAAAAAAAAGGTATCGACGCTAAGTAGAATCTTCACTTGAGGGGAATGAACCTGGAGGAGTGAGTAGCACCAATACCGGGCCTTCCGTGCTTGACAGGCTTGTACGATATTGAGAACTCAGCAAGATAATGGCCAATCATTTCAGGCTTGATCTCAACCTGATTGAAGGTCTTACCATTGTAAACACCAACAATGCTCCCGATCATTTCAGGTACAATGATCATGTTCCTAAGGTGGGTTCTAACAGGCTCTGGCTTCTCACCAGGTGGTGCCTCCCTTTTCTGTTACAAGAACATGGAAACCAAAATAAAAACCAGCTCAATCTTTATAATACTACAACGAACGTCACACAAGCACCGGAGGTAATGCAACTACAAGCAACTTAATCGCAGATAACTCTTGAAAACATGCATTCATAATCAGTATTGACTCGTAAAATATTCAAATTTCAATTTCTACAACGGCTTCAATCGAATAGTAAGAAACTAAGAATCACGCTCGAGGAATCTGACTAACCAGGGAAATAAGAAAAATGGAAAATGAGCTTATCTATTGTCAACACTAACACTGCAAAACGATATACTCTGCCACTAAATCAGTCGAGTCCAAAAAAAATGGAACCCTTTTCTCAAAAAAGTTGATATAATTCCATCTATAGAAGAAATTGATATTAAATTGTCCATGCTAGCGAAAACCCCATAAAAATTTTTGGTCAAACAGACATCCACAATTGACAATAAACCAATCCATCAATTAAGACAGATGATAATACCAAACGATCTCCAATGAAATGACCCAACAGAGAGATATGAAGGATAGATAGAAAACTCACAGCTTTGCGCAGCTTCTTGATTAAAGCCATTGGCTTTCTCTTCAAACCTCTCTGAAACCTAAGAATTTCGTCAACCCAATAAAACTTTCAGCAATCAAAACAAAAACCCAGTATTCGTTATTAAGTATGAGACTGAGCATACATATAGTGACCTTCTACGAGCTCTGGCATTGAAGAGCTTAACGAGCTCGTCGGTGGACATGTCAAGAAGAGCATCCAAATCAACGCCTCTGAAGCTGAACTTCTTGAAGGTCCTCTTCTTCGGCTGCCCTGCAACCGCCACCTCCGGCTCCACATCCGCCTGAGAAAGAATCAAAACTCAGATAATCGAACTGAAATCAGAAGAGAGAGAGAGAGAGAGAGAGAGAGAGAGAGAGAGAGATCTAACTCACCATATTTTCAGTGAAAACGAAGAAAGTCCTCGATGAGCAGCGAGAGAGAATGAATCGGCGGCTGAGTAGAGAGGACTGACTACATAAGGTTTGGAAAAGTAGGGATTTTTGGCGTGGCTCTTCAACATTGGACTATATACGTTGGATCGTCGGGTTATTTGTTTATTGCATACGGGTCGGGTCGGGTATTTTTTTTAAAATTTATTATTACTTTAGCATCAAATACAACAAAATGGTAAAACATCACACCCATCTCCGAACAGATTGAAATCCTCCGTCCCCAATTGGTGTCTCATTCATTGCTTTTAATAAGCCCGTGTCATATGGCTTAATATCCCACTAAGCCATGTTTGGTAAAATGAAAAATGAATTTAACCCCAAAAAAAACAAAAAATCGTGAAACGAGTAATGAGGAATTTTAGATGTAAAGCCAAAGATATTAACGGTGTTGTTCTTCGTCTCTGGCTCCACTAGATTCGTATCACTAGCCATTATAGAGGAAAACCAAAATTTGTAGCAGAGAACAAAGACAATAACATATCTATGTGATCTAGATCAACCAAATCCCTTTGCTTACCAACGAGGCTCCGACTCTGGTACGGGTCGAGATCGAAATTACTAGTTAGAATCCAACATGTTTAACTCTTAAGGTGTTTCTATAAACGTTGTCCAAGTTCAAGAAAACAATATTTGTTCCATTCCTCGCCAAATTTAAAGCAAGTCCTAAGAAGATACCAATTTTTTTGTTCATTAATCGTCACTGCTATTTTATTTTGTTCTTACAGTCTATTTCTAGTTTTATAAAATCAGTTACCGAAATTGTAAATAATTTGTGTTTATGTATATTATTTGTGATAATTAAAATTTAGAAAGGAAATGATCAAAGACCGAAAAAAATTCTAGATTTCTGGTTCTAATAAATAAAAGTTAGAAGAAGTTCAAAAAAATATGAAAAAACTGAAACTACATTTTAAAGCTTCCTTATGTTTTTTCTCCCCCCACCCCAATCCCAAAAAAAAAAATATGGCTTAGTGAGATATCAACTCATATAGCACGTGAGTGCTTAATAGTAATGGGACAGAGCATGGGACACCAATTAGGGGAAACGATTTCATTCCCTCCCAACACCTATAAAATAGCACATTGAATTTAAGATAAAATATATTTTGAACGATCCTACCAATTTATTCAATACAAAGTACATATGGAAATGAAAAAGAAAAAAAAAAAGAAAAAAAGGGAAATCTCTTTAAAAGATGAAAGTAAAGAAAATTTAAGAGGAATAAATATGTGATTGGGTAATTCTTCGATTAATTAGTGGAAGAGATTGGAGAGAGGAAGGGAGTTTATAGTTTTAAATAAGGAAAAAAAATGTGAAAGATCCCAAAATTGTTACTAAATTTTTAGGCAATATTCAATTAGTGATTATGATTATTTTATTTGTAATAAATTTTAATACATTAATTAAATAGTAATAATTTATATGTTATATGTGTTAACTGTTAATATTAAAAATTTTGGTACAAATTTTGTTATACCTAACGTCATTCTTACATCATTTCTAACACCAAAGGGAATATTCTTTTTTATTCACATTTTATGTATTTTTTTTTTTCTAATTCTAGACTATTTATCAATTTCACATTATGTTCACATACAATTTTTTTTCATGTATTGATCCAATAACATGTTTTATTATTTAACAAAGTTATAAAAACTAATAGATTAATAAATTATGTTTCATTAACTAAAATAACCCATTTACCATTAATATATTATTTAAAAAACAATTTTACATTAACAAAATTAATTTTGTTCAAAACTATGCAATTGGAGTAAAAAATAGGAAAATATAATTTAATTGGTGGTGTTTTTTGAAATTAAAAAAAAAAAAAGACAAATGGCGTGCTTTTAATGGCATGATACTGTTCAAAAATAGTGTCTACGATAAAATATCAATTACATGTGGCGTTGGTGTGGAAGAGCAACCTAATGCCATCTCCACTTTTGGAAGCCAAAAACGCGTACGTTGGAGATGATCCAAGAAAAGAGATGTGGTGAGATTCTTTTATCAGTCTAGTAATTTTAGATATATTATTTTATCCAATTTAGTCATTTTACTTCTGAAAGATATGTCTTTATGTCACTTGAGAGTGCAAATGATGTCTTTTATATATTAATATTTTCATATTTTAATTATGTACCAATGTTTGTTTTATCCTAACAATGACTTAAGCAATGGAAAAACCATTTTACCCTTTTTATTTTGTTTCTAATTAGTTTTTTTTTTTTCAATTCAATGAAAATGGAAAATAAAAAAGAAAAGTAGAGAGCCCATTTCTATTTCCTACTCTCTCATAAATTCCGCGAAGGCTCTCTAAATTAGAGATGTTAACTGGGATATGTCGTACCGATCTAAGTACATTTAGTTGCGGTACATTCGTGCCTTGTGTCATGTCAACTCGAGCAGAAATAGTAATCATGTCATACCAACTCAGGCAAGATTATGAAGCGTGTCATACTATATCTGACCTGTTACGTGCCTAGGTTATACTCGTGTCCAATTTCGTACCGTTAACATGTCATTATTGTGTTTGTTTATTTTCGTACATAATTGTTCTCTTTTTTGGTATTATGCTATTACCATGCCTAATTATGCCCGTTTTCGGTATTAGGCTATTTTTTGTGCCTAATCGTGCTTGTTTCCTATAATGTGCTATTTTTATGCATAATCGTGTACATTTCCAATATTATGTTATTTTTCGTACTAATTGCACCCGTTTTAGATACCATAATATTTTCATGCCTAATCTTGCTTGTTTTTTTATTATATTATTTTTGTGAACACTGCTCATTTTTTATATCATATATGATTTCAAGTCTAATTATTTCCATTTTCAAACTCTTATTGTTCTTGTTCTATAATCATTCTTATTACTGATTTTTTTTTTCAAATTTAGTTATTTTAATACCATTAGATATATTTCCTTTTGAGTAATTATGAATTGTTAATTATTATGTAATAGAAATAAATTATTTGAAAATTGAGCTAACTTTTATATAAAAATAAATATAAATTGAAATATTAGAGTGTACGTGAGTAATGATAATTAATTTAAATTTCTATCGTTAAAGTATATTCCGATTAAATTAGCGCATACTCAAATTTTATCAAAATGTATGACTCAAAAGTTATGGTTAGTATATACCTAAACTGTATTTTTCTTTCTTAACATTGTAAAGATTTTCTATTGGATGTGAGTTTTGCCTTAGATTCTTAATGTCTTTAAACTCTTTGGCTCAAATTTATTAAATTTTTGAATTTTTTTGCTTTAAAAAAATTAAAATTTAACGTAATATTTATAATATACATTATTTTAACTTAGAAAATATTTTAATTTTCTATTTTTTTAAATTTATTGTATTAAAATTATGTCCAAAAAAATTAAAATAAATTTAAGACAAGTATTTTTTTGTAAACTAATTATTTTTTTTAATAGTGCATGCCGTGCATGTTATTCATACATGTCATACTATATGTTGTGCTTATGCACGTGCCTGTACCGTGTCAGCTCAAGCACATTTACTTATTATGTCATGTCGGCCTAGGCACAGTAATTAATCGTGACATGTCGTATCATGTCATACTATGCTGGCTTATAATCGTGTTATGCTCATATTAAGTATTAAAAATGTGTATTCATTAAGCTTTAAGAGTATAAACATGATTAATTAATTATTGGAAAATAAAATATTTTAGTATTACAAAAATGACATTTCATAATTAAAAATTCAAAATTGCATTACATATAAGATTTAACGTTATGTTGTATTCAACACCAAATATATAGTATGTTTCAAATTTAGCTGCACACATTACATTTGCATTGGAGGATAATTTTTGTGCCATATGCTAAAATTAGAATTAGCACAATGAAAATGCTCTAACAGAAAAATCATTTTTGAATGCAATCATCAACTAATTACCCAAGTTAACTTATTAATTATTTTTTTATTCATAAAATAACTAATTAATGATAAATTAGTTTAAAAAAACTAAAAATCACACTTTTAAATGGCATTGTGGATTTAGACTAAAAATTTAAATTTGGTGTGCCAAATTTAGCATTTTGAAATTTTAAGAATCATGCAACATTAGTTGTTACAGAAATTTAGTTCAAAGGTTTGTATCTTTTGTATAAAAAAATGTAAGATAATGAAAAATATGTGAGAACAATCCGTATTATAACATGTAATTACATTATTATAAAATTCATTACATGTGAGGAAAATAACATTTCACAAGTTATAGTTTAGTAAGAAAGAACGGATAAAGTAGATAATTAAACTTATCTATATAGAGGAACGACAAAAGGGTGGATTGGATATTTTTTTCAATTATTATTTAATCCTCGTAAGTTAACCAAGATATTATTATGCCCATCTGATTAACTATTCTTTTAGACGTAGGACTAACTTAGTGAATAACAAGGAAAAATTATAGTTAACAATTACTTGTTGATAGTTAAAATAATGATAAAAACCTAGCATAGAAACATGAAGTAACTATAACTTTCTTCTTCCGTGATTGATATAATATATAAGTCTCCAAACACATTATTTTAAAAGATAATATGAATATAAGTAGAGTAAAATTAAACATATATATATTTGTAATAATTAATTATGCGTGTATTTATATGAGGGCAAAATTATACTTCGTCACGTTTCTTTTTCTTATTTATTGTTCTTTCTTCTTAAATATCACTATTATACATGATTTATCATGTTTTTTTAATTTGTTCCTTTTTGTTCATTTTATTAATAATTTTATGTGAATTTTTCGTTCTTCTTCTTCCTTCTTATGAAAATTTCTTTGTTTCTTATAGATTAATGGGATATTCTTCTTCCTTACTGAAATTTCTTTGTTTTTGCTAGATCACCTGAGCACACATTTTGAACTTTGTCATGTCTGACGTTATGTATGATTCATTCTTAGTTCTATTTATTATTCTCTCTTTTTAATTCCAGGCCATTTTCTATGATTTTACTTGTTCTGTTTAATTTGTTCTCTTTTATTTTAGTAAAAATTTATTGGCTATACTTTTACTATCATTGTTGGCTTTATACTCTTTCCTAGTTATGTTTCTGTATTTATTTTGACCTAATATTTACTAGTATGAAGCATATGCCTTATGCATGGGCTATGTAAATATGGAAAGTGTTTATATTTATCATTTTTAAGGGGTTAACCCCAATTCTTCGGCTTATGAGAATATTTTTTACAAAATACTTATTGTGATTTTAATGTTTGATTCTATAAATTGTTTTGTAATACGTTAGAAATACCAAATTTGACAAAAATCATATATATATATATATATATATATATATGGGCACCAATCTAATAGCTATTTTTTTTACCTATGCATAAGTATCAATTTGGTAAATGAAAATTTATTATGCATATTTTTTATAGTAAAAAGTAAGGATGAGAAATATCATTAATAATGCACGTCTTTTTATGCACTTTATTATAGTCATTGGATCACCATTAAATGATGATCCTACGTCTAGAAAAAATACTTAGACATAAATAAAAAAAATACTTACCAGATTGGCAATCTATATATATGTATGTATATAATTAATAGTAAGTTTAAATTTTTATGAGGCAACTAATTAGGAAAGCTAGTGAAGAAAAATCATACACGTGCATACAACAAAAGCTAAGAAATCCGTTAATAACATTTGATTTTGTTGAAAATTTAATAAGATGAAAAGAAATTTTACCCGTTTTAATTCTTGGAAAAGTTCTCATCTTTTAAAGAAGAATTTTTCGTTTTGAAGACTACTGCGTAAGTTTATTAACAAATGGTTTCATAAGATGATAAATTTTTTTACTGGTTCAAATATTTGAAAAGTAAATATTTATGAGAACGGAATGCAAGTCGTGATGAAAAAAAGTATTAGTTTGTAAGAGGAGTAACATAGAAGGAATGAATAAAATAATATCTCTTTTTTTGTTTATTTTAGACCATTAGATTAGATGGACAGTTTAGATTTTATGTTAGTAGAAAGTTTAGGGGCAAGAAAAGAAAGTAAGCAGAAAAGTATTGTAGAATTTGTATTGTTCGCCAAGCACCTTTATTGCTAACCATCATAGCCTGAATATCACACAGTTATTAAATACTAATTTTCTCTTTCTACTAAAATGTTTGAGGATTTTGTAAGCATAAGTTTTCTAAAATACAAAGACGAATAGTAGCAAGTGAAGTAATACATCCACTCTACGAAATGGAAACTTCTAAGAACTCTTTTCATATAAGAAATTTTAGAACTAGAATATGGGAAGAATTAGAACTGGAAATTAAACTACTAAAATACTAAGAGAAAGCTAAGCTACTAGGGAGAGTGAGAGAATGAACAGAGAAGCTGAGAGCTTTGGTGTGTAAAAAAGAGGAATGGAGGGTCTGTTTATATAGTAGGCGAAATGAGAGGTTACAAAACACAATTTGAATGCTCCATAGTGCTTGTTACTCACCAGCTAATTCTCCTGAATGTTTTTTAGCAATTAAAATAACAGTGTTTCTGAAAACAACTATCCTCTTTTTAACACCACATATCAATTACAAGATTGCCAAAAAAAAATGTTCTAGAAGCATAAGTTCCATATTGTGCGTCCAAGCTCAGATGATTTGCACCATGCGTGCGCCTATGAAAGTATCTTGACTATACATAGTTACACTCTTAACAATACAACTCTATATCAAGCACAAATTTAAGAGCTCTTCCAACCAATATAGGATAAGCTTTTTCCAATTTTTTTCCTTTATTTTCTAATACCAACAAGTCTATTTTGAGTATTAATTTCTCATTCATTCGAGCTCTAATTTGGACACACGATATACTAATTTAATTTACTCATAGAGTATAATAAGATTATACCAAAACCTTATATTTACACAAAATGGGTCTCATATAAGCTCTCAAGCCCATTTAAGCTCAAATTACTATTTCAAATAAATTGTCTATTTTCTAAAAAAATAAACTCAAAGAGAATAAAGAGTTTTGGAAAATATTTGGCGCATCAAATTCAAGAATAAAATGAGCTATTTGTTGCCAATTGAGTATAGCTCGATTGATTTAGGATTCTTGAGAATATGCGGGAGAAGAGGAGTCCGAATTCTAATTAAGCCAATTTGTGTATTGTAATTTAAATTTCCCATATGTATAGCTCTTTGGCCTTTGCATAGGATTGAAAGAATTTCTACTCAAAACTACCGAGCATAATAAATCTGAGAAAATAAACTGCTACAATAAATTGGCGAACGATTAAATGACAGAAATAATGCGAACAATTAATGGGCACTACTGAAATTTGAATTAACGTGCCTAACATCCTTATCTTTGCTCTTTGGGCATGTTTAGTATGCACCGTATTATGCATTGAAAATTATGTGTTAGTATCCATCGTTGGTTGAATTAATTGGCATACTCAGAACAAAAAGCTTAAAATCATATTTGAAACATCCAAGTGCATTCAAAGATTTTTGGGTAAAGTTGCATATTTTCACATCTCACGAATTTCGTTCATGCATGTTTGATTAATCCATTGATGTATTTAAATAGATATACTTATAGAGGGGTCATAATCGACATAAAGTCACATGATCAATAATTAAACGGAGATAGTCAATTAGTTAACTCCGGGCTCATGATGTACAATTGTACGTGTACTGTGTCATATAAGATAATAAGCTCAGAGGAGGAAAAATTGTATGAGATTTGTGTGTGTGTGTAACGCATAAGAGTAACGCACCTTATAGAATATTTAGTGTAACCCTGCAAATAAAGAAGATTAAAAGTGGTAAATTAAACTAGTTTTATTCTGCATAGCAAAGTGTTCAAGATTGAAGCAGCAGGCATGTAATAAGGCGTACAAGATTTAAGGAAGAGAAAACCTCTATATACAATTACTGAATGTGTTAGCTTAAAAGATTAGTTAATATCTTAATTCTTGATGAAGCACACTAAATTGATTCATTGGGAGTCCAGGAGAAAAATTAATTCTAAGTTGTTGAATTACAAGATGACATATGGTAAGTTCGAAGTTTTATATATAAACAAACAATACATCCAACATATACACCATATATAATGCTTCAACTAATATATAAATAAACAAGATTTTATACAAATTGAAATATTTGATTCTAAGGTAATGATCTAAAGCATCTTGAAGAAGTAATAACATCTTAAAGTCCTCTCTTAATCGATGCACGAATTATCTTTTTCACAAATCCAAATTTTGTGTCAAACGTTAAGAATTGTGATTACACTATGTGAGTTATCTAAGTTGTTCAACTTCGATCATATTCTAAATGAAATATCCATACTCATTTCTTATCCAAATTTCATAATTTTTGGATCAACATCTTCCATTACAACCCTAGAGTCATACAAGATCAAAAAATAGCAATATTCTTCTTAGCATTCCCTTAAAATCAATTGAACATCCAACACACTCACACCAAACCCTAGTTCTGACCAATCTAGCTTAGAAATCAAATTTCTCCCAAACCCTTTAACCAAATGACCCAAAAAAATACTCGTTAGAAAGCTTACGTCCTAATCTAAAACATACCCAAACCCCATTAAAAATTTTTAAAAAATGCCTATGTTATACCCATCAGAATCCGAGTGAAAAACACACCCAAAAAAGGCTCATTCCCACCGCAAGCTTCATCCCCACGTCCCTATCCACACCCTCTCACGAAACGTCCTTTTCAACCGTCGATAAGCCCTAGATCCAAAGGCTCACATTCAAACTCACGGAATATAGCGAATCCGCGTGACATTGATACCAACCAATCAGGGCTCTGCATTTCTCTCACACTCACACTATAAAACCGCTTTCCTAACCGTCTCCTCTCGTATCGAGTTTTCTCCCTCTGGACTACCCTACTCTCTCGCTCTCAATACATATTTATCCCGAGTTGACTCACTGAGTTGAACCATGTCTTCCGCTGATGTAATCGTCGAAGTCATTCCGTCGGCGCCGGACGCGAAGGCCGCCAAAGCCTCGAAGCCGAAGAAAGCCGCCGCGGCGAAGAAGGCCAAGTCGTCTCCTTCTCACCCTCCGTTCGTCGAGGTACTGAATCCGATTATGGCATTTTCTGTTGATTCGGTTCTCGATTCTCTTGCCCTGGCTCTGAAACCATTGAGTTTTAGGTTGTTTTTTTATTTTATTTATTTTTTGAATTTTGTTGCAGATGATTACGGAAGCGATTGTGTCACTGAAGGAGAGAACTGGTTCGAGCCAATACGCGATCACCAAGTTCATCGAGGAGAAGCACAAGGCGCTGCCTCAGAGCTTCAGGAAGCTTCTTCTCTTCCATTTGAAGAAGCTTGTGGCCGCCGAGAGGCTCGTCAAGGTCAAGAACTCGTACAAGCTCCCTCCGACTCGCTCGGCTGCGCTCAAGGTTCTTTCTGCGCCGGCCGCGAAGAAGCCTGCTCCGTCGAAGCCGAAGGCTGCCAAGCCGGCTAAGGCGGTGGCCAAGACGAAGGCGAAGGCTGCGACCGCCGCTAAGCCGAAGGCTAAAGCTGCTGCGAAGCCGAAAGCGGCTGTGAAGTCTAAGGTGGTGGCTAAGCCTAAGGCTGTTGTTAAGCCTAAGGCGTCTGCCAAGCCCAAAGCCAAGCCGGCTGCAAAACCTGCTAAGGTGGCCAGAACCTCGACCAGGAAGTCGCCGGGGAAGGCTGCTCCGGTGGCGAAGGCGAAGAAAGTCGTTCCGGTGAGGAAGCCGAAGAGTGTGAAGAAGTCGCCGGCGAAGAAGGCTCAGCCGAAGAAAGCGAAGAAGTGAGGGGAGTCGTTAATGGCGGATGGCCCCTTTTTCTGTTAGTGGGTTTTTAGAGCAGCAATCTTGTAAATTACTTGGCTAATCGAAGGTGGTTTTAGTAAGTGTGGTATAATGTTTAGTTTTTTTTTTTATTTTTTCCCTTTCCATACACGGTCCTTTTTTTTTTTTTTTTTTTCCTTTCTTTTTAATCTTTTTTATTTTTTATTTGTTTTTCCCTAAAATGTAGCTGTAACTTGAAATAGTAGTACTGAAGTAGAAGTAATCGAATTAACTCATCTTCGTAAATTGCAATTTGCCCCTCGCTAATTGTTTTATTTTATTTTTACTTGTAAGAAGGAATTGTTAAATTTGATTTCGTGTAAGTTGGGCATTGGCGTATACTTCGGGCGCAGGGCAGTGGTGACGTGAAGAGGAACTGTACGAAATTGAAATAGAAAATTTAGAATAATATATGACTGATGGCCATTTCTGGAGGTCCACATGTTAGAATATTTTCTCGGAAACGGAAACCAACCTGTCCAGAGTGTTACTCGTTCGTCCTTACCCCGTTTCTAATCCGAAAAAAGAAACTTGTATTGCCGCCTTATCCGCTTCATTTCCTTTTGTTTTTAATTTTTGTTATTATTATTATTTTTTTTCTTTTGCCCTTTTTGTATTGTATTGTATTAGCTGTCACGTTAAAGTGAGTTGCTAGCAATGGTGATTAAAATGGAACTTTGGTTACTTCAAAAAAATCAAAGCAAGGAACATTTGCTTTAATAGTTTCTTTGACTGAGATTTTGAAAAAGTGACACAATTTGTAAAAAGCTACGGAAAATCATTAAATCTGTAAGGGCAGATTATGATTACAAAAGTGTTACATTTCAAATCAATGTTTGAATTCGTTCCTAAGCTATGTACGCATTCAAAGAGAAACAACAATCTAGCAAAAGCTACAAAAAAAAAAAAACTTTGTTGCAACTTTATGTGGTGAGTTGATATTCCTCGACTTGTTGATTTATTTCCTCCTCCTCCTCCATTCCTGGAAACTGCCCAATATCGTGTCCCTCAAGTGGTTGAAACTCGGTGTCTAAACCAACAGCAAACTCGTCTGGTAGTCCAGAATTTTGGAAATAATCTGCCATCTGTTGTTGCATTGAAAAAAAGGAGGGAAAAAAAGAAGCGAACTGGACATCAAATATCAATACTTAAAACCATTTCAGGTAACCCAGTAAGTATTGATTAACACCAAAATCACATTTTCTAGTGTGGGTTTTCATTAGCGGTAGGGATTTGTGATTTGTGATTTGCGATTCTCTATCATGGTATAATATAGTATTTACAATGAAGATATAATAGTTCAAATGAAAACTTGTACCGAAATGTGCTTACATGATTGGCAAGAGCCATTCCACTTAAGGCTGCTGACTCCAAACTTGAGCCTAGAAGCCAATCGCCACATATGCCAGCCCTTCCGTGAGGATCAAAGATGCAGGGTAAACCAGGTGTATTAGCTGGGAGAGCTGCTCCCCTGCACACGTCACCATATAAGAAATGAAATCCAAATAATAGCAACCCACAAGGGGGTCAAACAAATATCCAAAGCAATGAGCTCCTGGGGTCAAACAAATATCTAAAGCAATTTTCTCATAATTTGCTATATCAATAGCCCAAAACACGTCTTCTCATATAATTGAACATAAGAAGACGAGGCCAGGCATATGATCAATATTACGGGAATGCAGTCAAGACAGTACATTTTGAGAGTTTATGTGTTGTGTGTCTGTGTGTCGGATGGCGACATGTTTCCACTCCAAAAAGACCAAGTCAGCGGCTCAGCATTATGCGAACACAATTCACAACACAAGCCATGTTTACTCTAAAAGTTTGAGATTCATAGAAGACAAGTCAATTCTAATGACACCAGTGAAACATTGTAATGAAGTATCTCACGAGATTTTTAGCTGGTCTGTTACCTACCATAGCTGCAGCCTGGTGTAGAACGGTCTCGGAAGTGAACCTTTGGCTATTCCTAGTGCAACTTCAATACCCTCAAGCATTCCTGCTATTACCTTCTCTGCAGTGGCCGTCGGTATATTTTCCTGATAATAGTCAGTGCAATTTTATCATCTGAGTTTGATTTTGATGTGAGTATAATCCTATCTACATGAGTAACAACCCTAACACCCATCCACGTAGCCATTTACTTTTGAACACCATTTATCTTGCTTGTCCATAAGCTAAATGAGTTTTGTTCAATCACTTTTCTTCAGAAAGTTCCATAGTTTAAGTGTGGAGTTCAAGTTTATTCTTTACCATAATCATCCCCCTTTTAATTATTCAATTAAAAGATTTAAAAGTATAGAGTTCAGGTTGCTATAAGTGTCAGCATCAGCGGGAAATGATTCAAGTAAAAACAAACCTGTGGAACTTTGTTCCGTTTTCCATAAGCTGCAGTACTTAAGAAGGTCCAACAGTCAGGGCCATTATTACTGGAACCTAGAAGTTTCTTTGTATTATTTGCCATCCATGAGACGGAATCAACTCCCCTCACAAAAGCACCTTCAAAAGGAAATCCATCACTCATGATGACAGGAAGAGGATCCTCAAATGCTGCAAGGAGAGCCCATATAGAACTCAATTCTAACCTCTGCCAGAATCTCCAACAACCCACAAGGGCACCAACATAGAAAAGAATGAAAAAAGGTAAAAGATTAACTTTTAACCCAGGGAGAAAAGCAAGAATCTAGATGCGGATATTTTGCACCAGATGAACTAACTTAGGCATACCTTCATTTGCCTTGCAATTAGTGGTAAACCCGATGCTGCAAGCAAGCGATTTGCACATTTTCCTGTCAATGATACAGAAGAAGAAATGCTTTATTACACAAGTAGTGTTCCCATACTGGTACCAGATCATTCTTATGGTAAAACTGATATCTAAAATACACTGAGTCAGAACAGTTACACTACCATTATGTGCAATAACAATTGCATCAAACTGCCCCTTAGGTTTTCCATTTTCGCTCAAGTACCACATCCCATTATATGGCTCGAGTTTACTAATCCAGCAAGGTCTCACCACATCAACCATTTGCGTCTGCACCAGGTGTCGAGATTTTAATTAGTACCAACTATGATTTGCGAACACTTACAAGACTGAAGAGACTGGAAGTCAAAGGGAAAGGTTGTTTCTAGTCTAACGTTACCTGTGACAGTATTGAGTCAGCAAGGAGACGCATGCCATTGACAGCTACATACCTTGGAGGAGAAGAAGAAAGTGGAAGGAAATGACCTCCAGCTTCAAGCTCTCCCACTGGACCATGCCATTGTCGAACCAGACCACCCTCAGACCAGCTCTGAACCAACTCAGCAAACCGAGGATCGTTGACAGTAAAGAATTGAGCGGCATGATCAAATATCAGTGGCTGAGGCTCAATTACCCTGGTCCCCATTCTTCCTCCTAAACCATGAACCCCCTAAATAGCAAACCAATATTAAAAAGCTCTGAAGAAAATCCGATCAGACCACAGCGCAATAGATTTTCATACACAGTCAAAAATTTATGACTATTAATCTACTTCAATAAAAATTTAGTTAACATGGGCAGAAAAATCATAAGAAATGAAGATAAGATATGGACTTTTGACAAATTCTGTTCGAACTTTGAACCTGAAGGTCAAATATTTTTATCACACTCAATGGTATTGCATAAACACGAATCCCCCCACATACTTAAAGTCCCATATACTCCGTAATATATTACCATTCTATCTCAAAATGACGAGCTCAAGTTATATACCAGGGCAGACAAATAATAAGAAAATGAAGATAAGGACTTTCGACAACCTGGAATTTGCAAAATCATAAATCCACATTCTTGAGTCTCAAAATGATTGCAGTGAAAACTTACAAACATAAGCATACTATCTCAAAAATTAGAAAATTCATAAAAACCCACGTCACTGAAAAAGGGGAAAAACTAACCAACCGTATCGAATACGGTGGACCGTACACCACGTTTCTCCAAATTGAGAGCACAAATGAGACCTGCCATGCCTCCGCCAATGATTCCAACAACTGGGTCGTCGGGAACAGGAGTACTAAAGGTCACCTGCTCTTGGCTGAATGTCTTCTTGAGAATGGACCTTCTGGAGGTACCGTAGGATGATTTTCTTCGGTTTCTGGAGGTGGGCTTTTGGCCATCCACGGGGGGTCGCTTCCTGGGAGTGGGATTTCGTTTGGGTTGGGGTTGGGAGCCGCATGTTAGAGTTGGAGAGGTTTTGCGAAGCGTTGGAATGAAGGTGGGATTACAGAGTTTGGCGGTGTTCAGGGGTTGGAGAAAGAGGAATGAGGGAACGTTTAAGTGAGCAGAGCAAAGCATATTGTTTTGGAGCTTTTGAATGGAGCGAGAGAGAGATGGTTTAAGATTTGAGATTAAGCTTCGTCTTATTGTTTTCTTTACCGCAAATGAGCTTTCTTGAGTCGCTCTTATCCAATACTTACTGCAAGTTTACGTGCTGCGAATGATAGAATTAGGCCCGTTATTTATTTAAAATAACCAAATTAGCATAAAGTCATAAAAACATACTCATTAATTCTCATTTCCAGATTCGGATTGGGATAATTTCATAACCAGCTTTCGTTTCGAGCATGAATTATTCACTGGCTTGGTGGAGCGCGCATATCACGCCTCTGGGTCTGCGAGTGTTACATAGACCCAAGCATTGGACCATGGGCCGAACCCCCTTCCCTACCACCCTACCAAAATTAAAAATTTGGTTTTCGGACTTGGTCAATATTGTCCTATAGTGCCTTTTCATTTCTTTTTCCGAAACTGCAATCTTTTTTAAGATTCTCTTTTATAATGTTATCGAAAACAATCTTACCCTAATGTAATTGAATAAAAAGGCTAATTTATTGTAATTAAGAGGGGATTCACAACCATGTTTGTTGTTCCCAAAACAATACAATTAGTATTAAAAAGTCACATTTAGCATTTGAAGAAAAAGGTTAATTTACTATTATTATCAGGGGATTAACCACCATCTATGTTGTTCCCAAAACATAGGAGTAAATGAATCAACAACATAAAAAGAAATAATAACAAAATTTAACATCCATATGACTTTCTTTGGTTTCTCACTAAATGTAAACTTGACGTTTGACGACGTGAGGTGCATGGATTAAGACTAGGTGGTTTCTGCTGACCCCCTGAAAGTTACTGAAGTGACAATGAATTTATCAACTATTTCTGGATTAGGACTTAGACTAGCGATTAGATTTGCAATTTGGTCAAAGCTAGGAGTGAAAGTTGTTTGCTTTCAACTGATATTGGTTGTAGGTAATCTTTTTTTTTGGGTTATAAAATAGGGTATTTATATCTAAGGGTCTACCAAGTTATTCATTCATAAATACTTTTAAAATTAATATTTATTATCATATCACACGTCTAAAATTACCTAGATTCTTCATTCTCTAACAAATTCTGAAATAAATTTTTCTCTAACAAATCCCGAACTATTTCTACCACCACTACCACCTGAAGCAACCCGATATCACTGTCAGTCTCAATCCTGATCCCCAATAGTGACTACCAGGATTGAAAATTTTTGATCGTGATCGAATTTGTTAGGGTTTAGCTGGGAATTTTCATTTTCTTTTTTCAGGTTCAAAAGGCGAAATTTAGCTATGGATTTGAAATTCTCACAATTATACTTTTATAGGTTTTTTTTTTTTCGGTGGAGGTAACTAGGCTGAGTAGCAATTTTGGAGAATGGTATTAGATCAATAGCAGTTTTATGCAGTTTTTTCTAAAGAAAATAGTCATTAAACTAAAACTATTTTCAAATTTACTATCTATGCAGAAAGCCCCTATTTTTTTAGTTGCTTTCAATATAAAGTAGGAAATCTGTCTTTATATAATAATTTTCTAAAAAAAAAAAATTTAAGAATAATGGATTTTTTTTTTGAAGAATTATGTATTTATTTAGAAAGTATCACTTTCTAAATTACTTTTAGAAAAATGCTAATTTTTGCAAGTTACTTAAAGTAACAAGACTGATTATCTCGAGTATCTATGAAAAATACTAAATTTAAAGAAGAATTAGTTTTTTACAAGTATTTTTAAAAGTGATATTTTCACAAAATAAACTTTTAAAAAATAAAACTTTCCTAATAAATCAGGAATTGTTTTGAAAAATTCAGTCAAAAAATGATTTGATTTTTTGGAATTTAGGCGTAAATTTTTGTGCGAAGCCATATAAAATTGCAAGGCAGACTTAGAGAGACAGGAAACGGTTTTGTTCTGCAAAATTCCCAACGGTAGAAACCGATTATATACAACCTTCACCCCGGGCTCTGACCAAATTGCAAATTTATTAGGAGCCTAATATTATTAGGATATGAATACTAGAACATGGATATATAGAATCATAGAACCGCTATGTACCTAGCACATCATTATAATATTAAAAAATGAAAAGAAATGATTTCAAGTATCGCACAAATTCTCTTAACTAAACAGTAATAGGGTGAAGGAAACTTATAAGTACTTAAAATTTTAAATAGAGGGAAAAAAAGAAAAGAAAAACAATTCTTTAAATCAACCACTTCATTGTTCCCTCTCATCACGTTCTTTGAGGACCTTCATTACTTTCTCTGAGTTTGTTCTCATCATGCTCACCGAGGATCTTCATAACCTGCAAAAGCAACTTTATTGTATAAGTTAATTCCATTTCAATTTTTGAAGCCCATATCTTATTTTCTAAAGTATTTCTGACTGGTCGTTCGAATATCCATGGCAAATAATTTTATTACCTGTGTGAGTTTCTGGTTTCCATCCAAACAGGCTTGATACACAATCAAGAACCGTTTAGCTCCCTACTCAAATCCATATGTACAAATCAAGTCAAAGAAAACATTAAGAGCAAATTCAGCTATTGTAGTTGCACACTTGCACCATTAATATACGAAAGGTACCTAAAACTATAATATTGTGTTGTGTTGAGATCACCAAGTTCTTGAACGAATATTTTAGACCAAGTAATGTGTAATGTTTTCAAAAGAAATATCAAAATTCTACCTTAGAAAGGGGACCATAGTGAGTGCCTAATTTGTGTTTGAGCAATATAGCTCATTGATATGAACCTCAGAAACATTGATATTGATATTAGTGGCACACACATGTTTAACGAGAAATTCATAAGGATAAAATTCAAAAGGAAGTACGTTCCTCAACTCTCAACAAGTATTACTACAAAAAGCTCAAGTGTAAACTAGTTCTAAAATCTTTTAAGGAACAATGTTCCTTGATTCGATCTTATCCAGAAGCTTATTCAATCGATTGAGCAAGTACTGGTAGACTACAATGTGCAGAGAAAAGCATTTAGAGAAAGAGATATACCTCGTAACATGCAGGACCTATACCGGCATTTCGTTCAGCAACAAAAGCAAGATGCAGCATCTTACCCAAACTAAGTTCATCAGATTCTGGTAATAAGATAATGCTATTAGAAGTTAAAAAGGGATCTTATCAATGGCAAACAATTTTTTTTTTTTGCTTAAATAGATCATTCTAACTGATTTAACAAGCATGAAAAGAGAAAAAAAAAAATAAAAGACACTTCAAGCTACTTTAAGAAAATCCCAAATAAATTTTCTTTACTTTCGTAAGAAGAAACAAGAGATTGATTATCAGTAATTATACTAGGACACACAAAACTCGGCACACGTTAACTTTGACATGTGTTTTAACCATTCATGTAAATAATGTCGTCCTACTTAAAAAAATAAAAAAACATGAGTAATTAAATTAAAATACATGCTACCTCATTATGTGTAAATTTTATGTGTAATTTGTGTGTTTCACTAGTATTGTGGCAAAGTATTCGAGTATCACAGAGCTAATTTTCTCTCCTTTGTGGTGACGCCGAGGCCGCATATTCAAGAGATTTGCCGACTCTGACCACTCGGACAAAACAAGTTCAGTGCCCTGTTTGAATGGGGTCTGAGATGCCTCTGATAGCCAAACTCTTCATGCTACTATCTCTTTATTATCATCTTTTGAACTAATATTCAACTCTTGGTCCAAATAACGCTGATGCATAGTCAATACTTGTTCAGCTACCAATACTTGTTCAGCTACCTAACTCAATTATATGAGTATAAATTAAATAAAAAAAAAATGATGACTACATAAAAGGTCTGGTAAAGAAGATGATGATGCATACGGTAGTGTGTGTATATATATATATATATACACCTTCTTAATGGTGCTAAGTTTTCCCAATGTATTAGAATCTAAAAACTTATTTAGAATACCCGCAGCCTCTTTTCCAAACTATCCACATCAGGCTCTGAGAAGAGAACAGACCAACAAAAAAAAAAAAAAAGAATTCAGAGCTACAAATTCCATAAATCATGGGAATAATAACAATAAAGGGCAATCAAAACCCAACCCTGGATTTTATTTTCTGAAAGAAAAAATAGTAATAATAATAAGCATACAAACGTTTCTAGAGAGAGTTCGTCTAATATGTATTGCGGTGAAAAATCGAGGAATTCTTGGAAAATAGACCACTCAGACAAAACAAGGTCTATATATAGCTTGCTTGAATGTGGACTGCGACTCCATTGATTGCTTACTTTGATCTGCCATATTATCCGCCTCTTTACTATATATCTATGGTTCCACTCCGATGGCTATTTTTTTTTTAATCGTGTATTTTTTTTTAAACTGTTAAATTATTATCTAATGAATTCTTGAAAAAAAATAATAAAAATAAATATATATTACTTAATATTTTTTTCTCTCAATCATCGTGAAAAGATGTACGTGATGATTTTTAATTAAACAAAATAATACTTATAGATATGTAAAAAAAAAAAATACATACTGGATTGATACCCAAATATATATATATAGTTTCTAATACGGTAGATATTTTTTTTATCTATTCATATGTATTTCTTTTAGTCATTGAATTATGATTTAACGACTACCATAATTTAATTAAATGAAAAAAAATAGTAAAATAAATACCTATAATTTAATATTTTTCTCTCTTCTCTTTTTACCATAAAAAGCATACCAATATTCATTGACTAATACAATACCTATAAATATACATATTGTGGGACCCGTTCTCAAGCCATACGCCATGCGGGTCGCACGTGATCTCACAATCGGCTGTTGGGCTATCCGAAGTTAGGGCCGAGCCCATTACTGACCCTGGATAGTCTGGCTTACTCTGACTCCAACCTCGACAGATGAGGGTCGGAAGTCCCAAGGGTCTGCCACCTGAGTATAGTGGCCCTTACCTCGGCAGTTGGGAGGGTCAGAAGTCCTAGGGGTCTTCCGACTAAATCCAATGGAAAGTAACTCAAAGCTCCAGATCCAGACAGAGCATTTAATGTGATCCTGGATAGGCGTGCACAAGGGACAAGCCATCCTGACAGAACGGCGATTTACCCAAATCTTACCCCTGACAGATTGAAGCCATAGGAGGCGGCGGAAATCAGGCCACGGCAATACAGAGGAGATCGTAGAAATCTCGACCCGAAACTGCTGAAAAAGATTTTGAGGAAAAAGGTACTCAGTCCTGAGATTGAGACCCGCATGGTTCACAATCTCAGGACTACATATATGAGAGCCATGCGTTCTCGAGAGGGGCATGTATGCTTAAAAAAATAGAAATATATAGAAAAGCCTGAAAACAAGTAAAAAAGACAAGTTCATACTGAAATATTTTCCTTGCTATTCTGTACCAAAGATAAACTACTGCCTTAAGCATCGGAGAGTCTTTGCAGGTAGCCACCCCTCACCTCTCTGTTCTTGCTTGGAGTTCAGAGTACTTTGGGACAACAAGGACACGTGGACAGTTGGAGAATACAGCATCAGCAGTTCGAGACACGTGGACAGCTGGTGAGAAACTGTTCCAACAGTTTGACGCCGTCTGTGGGAAACACGGTTGAGTGTGAGAAAAAGAGTAGGAGACTCACGATTATGCTCTCCACGAACAAAAAAGCCATACAACATCTGATGGCACCTTCAAGGATGACAATCAGGAGCGTGCGTCCCGAAGCCGAAGGGAGCTCCCGAGAACGTGACTAAAAGAGTGAGAGTTTTTAGAGGAGAAGGGAGCAGAAACCACAGGATTTTATGAGTTTGGAATGATTGAAAATTTTAGCAAAATGGCAAATGAACACAACTACGGTTTTTATAGAGGAGAAGCCGAATAGTTTTTCTGGAAAAAGGGAGAATAAGGGAAACCGAGCAGTCAGAACTTCAAAATTCAAACAGATCTCGTGATATGGGATGGCGTACCTCCGCATCGGTAAGAGTGAAACCACATGCTTCCCCCAGATTGGAGGAATGGAGAGACGGTTTCCCCGCTTGATGGACACGAGTCCGTCAAGTAGGGAAATAGGGGTAGTTGTGGGACCCGTTCCCAAGCCATACGCCACGCGGAAGGCCACACGGGTCGCACATGATCTCACAATCGGCTGTTGGGCCATCTGAAGTTAGGACCGAGCCCATTACTGACCCTGAACAGTCTAGCTCAGTCTGACCCCAATCTCGACAGATGGGGGTCAGAAGTCTCAAGGGTCTGCCACCTGAGTATAATGGCCCTTATCTCGGCAGTTTTGAGGGTCAGAAGCCCCAGGGGTCTTTCGACTGAATACAATAGAAAGCAACTCACTGCTCCAGACCCAAACAGAGCATTTAATGTGATCCTGGGTAGGCGTGCGCAAGGGACAAGCCATCCTGACAGAACGACGATTTATCCAAATCTTACCCCTAACAGAACGGTGATTTTCCCAAATCTTACCCCTAATAGATTGAAGCCGTAGGAGGCGGTGGAAATCAGGTCACGGCAATACAGAGGAGATCGCAGAAATCTCGGCCTGTAACTGATGAAAAATATTTTGAGGAGAAAGGTACTCAGTCCTGAAATTGAGACCCGCATGGTTTACAATCTCAGGACTACATATATGAGAGTCATGCGTTCCCGAAAGGGGCATGTACGCTTAAAAAAACAGAAATATATAGAAAAGCCTGAAAACAAGTAAAAAAGACAAATTCACACTGAAATATTTTCCTTGCTACTCTGTACCAAAGATAAACCACTGACTTAAGCATCGAAGAGTCTTTGCAGGTAACCACCCCCGCCTCTCTGATCTTGCTTGGAGTTCAGAGTACTTTGGGACAGTAAGGACACGTAGACAGTTGGAGAATACAGCATCAGCAGTTCGAGATACGTGGACAGCTGGTGAGAAACCGCTCCAACACATATTGTGCCATATATATATATATATATATATATATATATATATATATATATATATTATATCTTTGAGACGCGTATGCTTGATAGCTATGATACCTTCTCTTCCATTATTTTTCGACTGGGTGCTAACAATTTTTTCTTTTTCTTTTTGCTTACACCCTTAACAAGAGAAAGAGAAGGGATAAATACTCTTTATTATCATTTATAATCCTTTGAGATGTGTACGCTCAATAGGATACGGTATGCTCAAAACGGATATGGCAAATTTGTTAAAAGAATCAATGTTTTGCAATTGAATGAATTTAATCAATTAACTCTTGTACAATAATTTAAAATAAATTTAGTTAGGCTATAATAATTTGTCCCAACTGCAAAATTTTGTGTTTTCCTAAGGGTGGGAGGAGTCTTTTTAAGAAGTATTTACTATTTAGAAAGACTGTAAATTATTATTTTTTTAGAAAATAATTTATATAATAGAGTAATTTCACTCAAGGTTATCTTAGTAATAAAAAAATTTACTAAAAAGACTTACGGGGATAGTAGATAAAAGAATAGTGTCATAGTTATAGACCTACTTATTAATAAGTAATTCCACTCAAAGTTATTGCTCTTTGAAACTGGTCTTATTCTATAAATTATTCCAAGGCTCAATTGAGAATGAGGTTGTAGGCAAAATTGTTTAAAATAAGAAAAATAGTCTTACTCTTGAGCACGTTGAGCTGTTATACAAAATGAGTCTTAAAATAGTCATTTTGGCCCAAATTAGTCTTTGTTAGGACCATTTGCATGCCTTATGTAATTGTGAAATTTAGGCTCAGTGCCTGCTTTTTGTCTTATATTTCATTAATACCTATTTTTTCAACAGTTTTATATTCGTTCTTAGGTATATATTTTATGTGTAAAGTATATGTGGTATGCATGTACATTTAAATATATATATATGGTATACATGACAAAATATATATCGATTTTTAGGTATAAGCTTTATATATGTAATGTACATATATATATGGTATACATTACAAAATGTGTATTGATTTTTAGGTATAAGCTTTATATATGTAAGTATAGGATGGTATATATATAAAATAGGGAAATTATCATTTTTATACCCTGTATTTTGACACTTTGTTCAGTTTAATTATCATTTTTATACCCTGTATTTTGACACTTTGTTCAGTTTATACTTTCGGTTTTGGTTATTATCAATATTGACCCTTAGATTTCATATTTGTTACAAATTTATATCCTGATACTAATTTAGAGCAGTTAATTTACCAAGATCATTTAATAAACTTATTCCCAGATCATTTTTTATATGGTTTATTTTCAATTTTTTAAACGGCAACTTGGTAGATTAATTACTCTAAATTAGTGTCAAGATATAAATTTATAATAGATTTCAAATTTAAGAGTCAATGTTGATAATAACCAAATAGAAGGTATAATTTGAACAAAGTATCAAAATACAAGGTATAAAAATGATAATATCCCATATAAAATATGTGGTGTATATTTCTCTTAAAACAGGTATAAATCTATTTTTGAAAAAAAAAATCTTCATAAATATAATTTTAAAAAGGGTATTTATGTAACTAAAGTTGGACAACTTCTATAGATGGACATTTTATTCTTAGGTATATCTATTTTCACCCAAATTTTTTCTCTCCCTCAACACTTCTAAATAAAGCCATCCATTATTTTAAAATTTCTATTCACAGACCTATCAAATTTAGGTTATATACCAAAATATCCATTAGTAAATATTTCTAAAAAACAATTCTTTTTTCACCATCTTACAATCTATTAGCTTTTAAAACCCAACATTTTTGTCTCTTCTCCATTATTAAGGAGTTTTATTTTTCTTCTTCTTCTTCTCTCTCTCGTCCTTTTTTTCTTTTTACAAATCTCAATTATTTTAGAAAGCCAACCCTAAGATTTATGTTAGCTTTTACCTATGGGCATCTAAGTTTGCATATTCTAGATATTTTTCTCAAAAGAAATTCTATATGCAAGTTTGAAAAATCACAAGATCTAGAATAACTTCATTGTAGATGTTTACAGATGAGTTACAAGACTAACAAAAAAAATTATTTTTCGTACTTATTATGATTTATTATATTTAATTATAGGAATCAAATTTTGGGACTCTTTATATTTTTTATGTTTTCTTGTTCGTTTGCTCTAGTCATAGGAGATTTTTCGTTAGATGTCATCTACACGGGATCCTTTAATTAAAACCCAAACATATTATATGTACAAAATGTTGATCATGATTTCTTCCCCGAATAAATCTATTGTAAGGGACTTCAATATTTGAATAACAAAAGAGTTGAGACTCAGTTAACCCAACAAAGAACAAATGTTACAAACCAAGATTTTACAAGCAAAATCCAAGAGCAAAAATTCTAATTTCCATTTCTAAAACAAAAAATAAGAACAAATAAACATAGAAAAATATTTAAACTAAAGAATATTACCTCATTATACTCAAAATCATTGACAGAATCAAATTCTTCAATATTTATTGTTTTCCATTTTGCTTATAAATTGAATGGTACAAGATTTTGATTTCTAGTATTTAATTATAATAACCTTATAAAGTGTACTAATAGAGTGTTTAAGGGGTGTGTTAAGAAATAAAGTTTCATTGTTTAATACTTATAAGATATTAATGTCAATTTATTAGAGGATATTTTTGTACATAATCAATTAATTATAAGAAGGGTAAGGAGAGAAAAAATGGAGGACAATAGAGGCATCCTTGATTCTCACATATTTGTTCTTTGGAAATCTGTGTTGAAGTAAAATCATCGTTAAGAACATTTAATTTATATTCAAAGAAAAAAAAAAATCAAGTTACTGTTTCGAAAAAGAACTTTTGGGTGCTGTGCTGAGAAGACATTCTATAGTAATCTTGCAAAGATTTTGGTCCTCGGGGAACCAGAAAACTATAGGGGATGAACATTCTACATTACAGTATACCCCATATTCCAGAAACCTCATTCCCAAAATTAATTAAAATATGAAGCAGACGAGAAATTTTTTTGGGAAAAAAAGTACAAAGCAAACAAGTTCTCCTAGGATGAAAGATCAGATGAATACATTCGGTCCATACTAAAATGGACTGACTCTTCTTATATATGACAAGATATGTACCAGTGCCAATGTCGTTACAAAACATATACAATTCACAACACAAACCACATGAAAAAAAATAAGTCGTTTCAGGTGAAAAGAAAGAAAGCTATTTTCTTTCAGAACATCCATAAGATAACTAAGCAAATTGAAGGCCGTTTGTTTCCTCACATGAATTAGACAACAAAAAGCTACAAGTTTACGAATGAACTGTGATGTCTACATTGGTTTGGTCGGCAATCTTAGGAGGAGCCGATTTTGTTGTCTCCTTTTCCTGTTTGTATCGATCTTTGACTTTCCAAGTACCATTGGACTCGTTACTGTTACGTCTACTGATCTGACCCTTACTTTTGGGAGTACTGGAGGAGGTGGTGCCTTCTTTGTTACTTCCAAGGCTATGGCGTTGCATCCGCGCGGACCTTTCCTTTTCTTCCTGCGATGCAACAATTGCATCCCCGCAGCTCTTTCTTCGGTTCGTTTTGTTCAGCTTGGGTGACTTGGGCTGAGTCAATGGCAGCTGCAATCATATTAAACGTAGAGTGTGAGGTTTCATACTCCAACGCTCAAAGCAAGAACCTATATTAGCTTTAGCTTCTTTACAAATAGTGATTACGCAAATGCAGCATACTGAATTCTTTATGGTTTAACACTATCTTAATAATAATTACTGATCAGAAGATGTTTTGGCGTATGTTGGAGAAAGTATTTCTCTACATAATTTGGTGTTTATAATCTTCATTAATGCAGGAAAATCCAAGTGCCTAACCAGATTAGATACACTTCTTCCAACATTTTATCAGCCCCAATTATAATCTCTGAACCTTAAAAGGCTAACCCACAAGAAAAATTAACAGTACCTTCTTGAGCTCCACCCTGGGTGGAGGTCCCTCATAGTAGAAACTAGGTACTGGATTTGCTTTGATCACCAAGTTTTTCCTAAGCTGCCTGATTGCTTCTTCTTGCTCTTCCTGACAATGTTACTAAGATCAGTTGAAAAAATAGTTTTAATGAATGCTCAAATTACACCTAAAGTTGAAGCAACATTTGTATAAACCATATATGCAGCTGACACTGGTATAAAAAGACGAGAGCGGGTGATGTACCCTGGTCCTTGCTTCACACTGGCTCCTTTCTGCCTCGAGAGCTTGGTGTTTTTCCTCCAACTTCGTGTAAAACTAGAAAAAGGCAATTGAGTTGGAAAAAATACTATATCAGATTGAATTACACTAAAATCAAACTAAAACAGTACCTTATTAGCCAAAATAAAGATACAATTACGATGAAATCTAAAAACGAAGTCAGAATATTATATCACTGCTCCTTGTTATATTAAAAGTAGTACCTCCCTCCGTTTCTCTGCGCGTTCAGAACATTTAAAAGTTGGAGCATGTCCCACAGTAACCTTGTTTTTAACTGTTCGAACTGATGCAGCAGTTCTATGTATAGCTAGCTAAGGATAATCCAGACCAAGTAATAATAGGAACTCTATCATGTGATTTGGTTCCCAAGAAAAATAAAACAAACAAACAAACAAACAAACTCGCTTCAGCTAAAATTTTACAATCAAGCAAAGGATACGAGGAAGCAACAGACCAACTGTCTTCTTCATCAGTATGCTTCTTGTTATCAGGTTGAGGTTGCCACAACTTCCTTGATGTCAAAGGAGAGCTTGGCTGAAAATACAGCAAAAAGATAATTAAGAATAACATGACACCAATGTTTAAAGTCTTTTTTCTTTTACTTTTCTATTTTTCGCTCACAGTTTATGCTGCACAAACCAATAATGCAGCTGACACTGCAACCACGGGGCTAAAATAATAAAAGGAAAATTAAAACATAACAAATTAACAATGACAGGGCAGCATTCTTCAAAGAACAAACAAAAAGGTAATTCAGAATTTTGAAAGAGAGAAAGGGAAGCAACCAAATTATCACACAAAACTCAATAATCTAATCACCTGTATATTCCTTGTAGAGTTAGGAGAGAGCACACTGTTACCATACGTTGCAGTTTCAGCTCCGACAATATGAGTACATGAACCACGCTTCTCAGTGGCCAGAGCAAATGGCTGAGGAACAGTGCACTTTGTACGCCCATTTCCCACAGGAGAATTTGAAGCAGGAGAACTTGACTTCTGAGCTCCAGATTTCACATTTTTGCCCTCACCCAGGCCACCATCAAGATTAGTGCTTTTAACTCCTAGAACCAGCTCCTCATGACATTTCTCAATAACTGAGTTCTCTTCTGTACATTCCTTCACCTCATAGTCCTTTGCTTCAAAGCTGTCATCGGAGACTGTCGGAGCAACAGGAACTCTATCATGAGAAATGCCATTTAGCTTTTTCTCCAACTGTAAACCAGAAAGTTCTCTCCCCATGACACTGCACAGAAAGGCTATAGGATCAGCGTCTTATGCTTTAGGTAAGTAACTAGTTGCAGCAACTACACATGTCTATGTGCATATAAATGCTACAATTTGTTTTGTATGGTTCCATATTCCTATATACCATTCAAATACATGCAATATTACTTTTCAAGTCATAAAACAATCACAACTATCAAACGCTATCAAAAGCTGTATCCTAATTAAACTTTTTGAGTAACTTGTGAGTAACAAGTTTCTTCCCCCAAAAAGAAAATTACACCTCAAATATTAGGCGCACTGAGGTATCAAGTGACAATGCCAAATGCACAATATCATATCCGTTTAATATACAAATGCTCTGCCCTGCCAAGGCATATTTTATAGAAAGCTATAAGGTGGTTTTTGACATTTTCCGAAGTAACATTTGAGGAAGGAAAGGGCACGTATAACACGCAACTCAATTTGGGAAAGGTTTTGCAGAACAACTAAAAATAATGCAGATATAACCAATGAACACAGAAATTACTAAATTATAACTACGTGAAACAAATAGACACGTATATACAAATTGTAGAAAGCCAGCGCATTCTTGTTTTGCACATGTATGGCATAAGTTTCATGTATCATTCAATGAAGGACTTCGGACAAAGAAATCTTCAAACACGAATATATTATCCTACCAAACTTAAAGGAGTCTTATAGATCTGTAAAAGCACTGGCTTGGAGCTACTCTAATTGATGTAGGACTAGCAATTCTAGCATGGTATTTTGTCAAGCATACGTTCCCATCATAAAATAAGAAAACCGTAATTCTGTTTTAAAACCAAACCAAACCAAATTATATTCCTTCTGAGTTCTGACTATATTTCTAGTTTTTAAAACCAAAAGGAAAACATGGGTATTCCAAGGCTCAACAACGACGAGTTACACGATCGTCTAGAACTCGGATTGAAATCTTAAAAGGAGGTCAAAAAACAAACTGGGCGTCCTGAAAAAGACAAAAATTTACCAACCTGCAAATATTATCATGTTGACTAGGACCCAGAAGCCAAGAAACTATTCAACGAAGAAGTATGAAATTATTCATCGGGGGTAAAAAAAATAAAAAAAAAAAAAAATAGGGCTGGTTGGAATCGATTTAAAACACAAGGTTTAGTGAAAGTTTCATCAAAATCAGAAAAGAAAAAAAGACCCTCGAGCTTCAAGCAGGCTTCTTTTTTTTTTCTTTTTTTTTTTTTTTTTTTTTTGTTTTGTTTCTATCTACAAGGAGAAATCAATAAGGGGAAAGAAATAGTAGATTGACCCATCAAATAAAACCAAAATCAAAGGACTGTAACTATTTCTTTTCCCTTTTTCAAAGATCATCATCTCTTTCGCTACTGAGCTAATACTCTCATTTTACATCTTCAAAATTTTCAAACACAGAAAACTGTAAAAGCTACCATATTTAAGCTATTATTCTTATTTACCACTTCAAAAAATTCAAAAATACAAAACTCAAAAAGAAAAAAGAAAAAATAAATAAAGAGCTCTCATGTCTTAGCTAAGAACAATAACTCCCATGTCTTAGCTAAGAACAACATACGAAACCCGCATAAAGAGAACACCCAAAAAAAAACTGTATTCCAAAGAAAAAAAAAAGTTCATTCCTGGAACAACATCAATAAAACCAAAAACCCATTTAAACAAAAACACGGAAGATGATATATATATATATATATATATATATATATATATATATATATATACATAGCTATATATTCCTCAAAACTAAGCAGAAAGTAGCTGAGAAATTGATAGTAAAAAAGAAAGAGATCGAGACCCACATTGCAAATTCAAACAGCAATAGCTCGAATGTGAGAGGTTTTGCTTACAGTTCCGGTCCCGATCTGACAAGATCTCCGACACCCTTCTCCTTCCTCTTCTCTCTCTTAAATCTCTACCCCTTTCTCTCTCTAAAAATGCTGTATTTCTCTTTACCTCAAGCTGAGGTTCTCAAAAATTGTTTTCGTCTTTTATATGCTACTCTGTTTAGTTTGGATATATATAGAGCGTTTCCTTCGGTTCCTAACGCCGTCAAAAAAAAATTAAAATTTTTCTATTTTTTGACTTTTCTTTTAAATTTTAGTACTTTTCTCTAATAAAAGATTCCATGGTAAAGATACCATCTTTAGTAGTTTAGTATTTGGATTATGCAAAATTAGGTGAGAGCGAATTATCTTACTAATAATACGATACAACGTTTTTATTTTTGCTTTAAACCTTTTTTGGGTAAAAAAACCAAAAAGTTATTGCTTTTAATTTTAATTAGAGAATCTTTAATTGTGAAATATTTAAATCATGTGGTTGAGCTACCTTAAAAAAGAGAATCATGTGGTTGAGAATATGGTGTGGTGTGTCTAATATATAACAAACAGTTTACAATATAAAGTTAAAGTAGCACACATTAAAAAGGCAATATAACCTATGATTTATCGGTATGAAAGAGCTTTCAATGTGTCACTAAAAATGAATAATAATGTCAAATGTATTGGCCCAACTAATTTGATCCGACGTTGATAACATGTTTGTGTATAAACATAGTCATACATTCTTCACATTTCTCTATTTTAAGGTTTAATTAGTGTCACAACAACATGTTATTAATTTATGATTATCAGGTAAACGATATAATAATTAAGAAATTAACTAATAAAATGACTAAATGGAGTCGCTTTCTCTAAATACTATAATTTTTTTTTATTTTTATACAGTTTTCAACGCGTGGTATCCACCTTGTCGTCAAACGTATAAAGGTGGTATTAGGTGACGGTGGCTTTTGACGGCGTTACTTAACGGTGAAAATGGGAATGCAGTAGGGATGGACGTGGTGGGCGCGATTGTTTTGCGCCAAATGAATCCAAAAACCCTGCCTCCGGATCTTGCCAAAGATTTTCTTTTTTTTATTTATTTACTTTTTCTGTTTTTATTGTTGTAATTGTTACTATTTTTAAAAGAAAAATTAAATTCCATTTTCAGACGTGTTACATTGAACTCATCTTTCTATTTTTTTTTTCTTTTTTTTTTTAAATGGGTCAATTTGTCGGAGATTCCTCAATAGGGACAAGTTCTTGAACTGACAATAATGCCCCTGCTCTATCTTTAGTTTGACTGTTTGAGTGTCTACGACTCCTACCCTTTTATTTTAGGCATACTCCTTCTAATTTTTTTTTTTTTTCTGTATAAAATGCTCACACCGGGAAATAGTTGAGTAGGTACTAGTTATTAACGTAATCACTCAAATTATTTTAAGAATATTTATATTAATAACGTTGTTAATTCAACAAATTTGTCAAGATTTGCACGCATGTCGATATGATGAAGTGTGTTTTTTTTATTGTAAGAATCCGTACCATCTAAACGTTTCTTATTTTCTTTCAGCAAGATATATCTTAAAACTATTAAGTTCTTTTTTTAAGCTAGAATAGTGACGTAAAACTTTTTGTTACAGTTCAAGGAGATCTTTACCAATTCATAATGATAAAAAAAAAAAAATTAAGCTATTTTTCCTCGGTTTTAACTAGAGTAATATTTTCTTTCACTAAAGTAATGTTAGAGATCGATACTATTTATTTCTTTTCCACGAAAATTTGCATCAAATTAATGACGCGCATTAGCTATATCAAAGTGGTACCATTACGTTCTATTAGGGAATATTAGTTTACCTAATTTAAGTGATTAACCGTACATTTAACTACATTGAATAGTTTTCTTTTCCAATTTGTTATGTGTGTTAGTATTACTTTTCGGAGTTATATAAATAGCAATAACAGGAAGAGTCCATCTATTACCCTCATCCGATTTTTTCCAATAAAAATATAAAAGGAAAACTTATTAATTTCGTTTTCTGAAGGAAGAAATATCTCGATTGTTTTAAAGATCCGAGTACAAATTCAACCGATACAAGAAAATGACATTAAAAGTGAAATTTGTTAATTATTCGAACAGAGTTGGAAGTTGGATTTTTGAAAGTTTTGTTTACGAACCTAAATTCTAAATATAGTAAAGAATATGACTACATTTGTGGTTTTTCTTTTTTTTTTTTTTGGTTGTTTTTTTGCTGGAAATGACTACATTTGTGGTTGAGCTTATCTGACTTTATTTATTGCGTTGCATGTCTAATTTAAAATAGATTAGAGTCTAAGTAAACCATATTTTATTAGTGTCGTTAAAAAGGGAAAACCATATTTTGTAAGTGTCATTAAAAAGGGAAAAGAAAAGAGAAAAAAAGGGGGGTTATTTTTGGAAAATCAACGGAAGAAGTTGAGTCCCACTGTTATAGGAGTACCGCGAAAAAAATGATTCATTATTGGTCCAACTCCATTATTAACGGTGCATTGACATAAGTTTAACTTAATTTGAAAAACTGATGACCCTTAAAAAGCATTATAATGGCTATATGGGTGCACATATTTTGAAGGAAGACAGAGTAATTTCTATTAATTAAATCGAACTAAAAAATTCTTATGAATTAAATCACAAAACATCATCATCATAGACCTGTCCTTGTCTGATAATTAACAATATTTGTTAGTTACGCAACAAAAAAAAAAACCATGTGATTCAGCTGGAAAAAAAAAACATAATTGATATGTAACTGAAAAACTATAATTGATATATCGATATATATATATATGAAATTATATTATTGGCTGAAATAATATAATTAATATCTTGAATCCAAAGACAGGAAAAGCTACTGTTTTATTTTTCTGCAACACAAACAGAGGTGCTTCCTGCTCACATATTAGCAAAAAAGGAACAAAACTAATAAATTAACGTAATAATAAGTTCATAAATGTGTGTGTGCTTATTTTTAAGAAGTAACAAAATCAATGGCGCAATTAATTTTAAGGAATTTGGTAGTTGGTCATTGCCCATTCTTTTTGACATTGATATTATTTTTTTTTTTTCCATCTTTTTACACTAGATGAGTTATAAAGTGATATTACTATAAATTCGCACCGAACACTAGTGCTAGACAAGAATGTGTCGTTGTTAGAACTTTGGAATTTTCAAAATCCGTACACATTGTTTGAAAATACCATAACTCCTCCATACACCATTTACCAATACATTTATGAAATTGTTTTGCCGTAGTAAATAGGTCACGTAACTTAGCATGTTAGAAATTTATTGCAGCCTTAGGCGTTTCACATGAATTTACTGAAATCTGCAACAGTAATTTAAAGGAGATGTTGTTAATGCTGTCAATGTTTTTTTTTTTCATTTTCATTTTTTTTTTTTTGGTTGACTAATCGTCACATATGATGGCTGTCATTTTATGTTTTGTTTTGGAGAAAATATCCGTAAAACAAACCAAACAAAAAGCATCAGTCATGCCAATAAGATTTGAATAAATAATAAGGAGTAATTAATGATGGTATACACACAATAACCGCCCATTACGGTGTTGATGCAACAGACAAATATAGCTAATTTGTAAATCATAACCGTCCATTAACGTGCGTCCTAAATAAATGAACGATCTTGATGTCCACATAACAACATGAATGATATATATGGTCCTTTATTTGTTTATCATTTATATGGTAGCTAGTATTGAATAACACTACTATTTTTAGTTTTTAAATGTTCAAAGCTTTAAATTGAAGTTTATCACTTTTACATTCTACCTCTTTACTGTCCTTACTGTCCTTATATCATATCCACCACCAATACCCAACAGTCGCCATCATGATTCATGCGTTATCTTATGGCATTGGCATTTTCTACCTTTCTTCTTCAATTTTTTTTTAAAATCTTCTCTTTAACGCAAGTGACCGCCTTTTCTTTTTGAAATTTCAATTGCAAAAACTATAAAATAGTGAGTTTGTGAAGGAGCAGTTCACAAAAAAAAAAAAAAAAAAAAAACCTTGTACAATAAAAGGATACATGGGGTTCTTGTATATTTTCTTTTAAGTTATATTTTGAGCTATATATATATATATATATATATACTTAATCTTCTAAAACATTTAACTTGTTATAATTTGTCTTTAATGCTATGTTTGAAAATGACCCCAGTATGGTTCAAATCCATTAATACTATTCAGTTATTACAACATTGATTTATGGAAGAAAAATTAATCAGCTCGGCCAAATTCTTTGTTTCAATTTAATTTCAACTTCTACATTGATAAATGACCAAGCAAAATAATATCTATCTCCATATGTCTGCCAAATTAGTATATGACACTCATTAACACATAAAGAATATGTTCCAAAGGATGTGATTAAAACTAGTGTTTTTATTTTGCAATTATTTTTTTTTTATCTTTTTCCCTGTTTTTAATTTTCCCGTTAATAATTGTAATATCATAAAATATAAAACAACATGGCTAAAATAACAGAACTTTGAAATGATATGGTCCAAGTAATTGGTCAAGTCACAAATCTTTTTCATATACTCAGTCAATTGTCTCAAAAATTCCAAGGTAGACGTTCTTTCTGATCTCCCTGTTTGCTTCTTCTGAGGAAAGGAAACAGAGCCTCCAGTCTTTCAGCATTAGGGTTTTCTTTTTAGTTGTGAATATTATGTGTATACAACACATTATTTAATTTCAAATGACGAAAATTAGTGTGCATCTAAAAACATAGTCATATCAAATTAGTGAATAAGATTTGGTTTTAAAATGTACCACCGTTTTGGATGTCGTTCTTTTTTTTTTTTTTGAATGAATTTCTTTGAGAGATTACATTAATAACTGATTAAAACGGTTTCATGAAAATCTTACCTAATAGGAAAAAACAACTACACTAAAACTCATAACTAAAAATATGAGATAAATACCATCGAGGTGCATGGGTTTAGTTCTGCAAAAGCAGATAAAACATATTCCATTGTCTTTAGAAATAAACAAATCTTTTCACAACATTCGTCAATAAATGCCATCTCTATATGCCATATTTATATGACGTTCATCAATAAACGTCTATCAGCAAACGCTATTACATTACGAGGTTCATCAATAAATACTACTCTCGTCATGATATCTATCGGTAAATGACACATTATTCACGATATCTATCAATAAATATTATATAAAATCTTTGAAATGCTCTTAAAGACCCTAAATTTAGGGGAACAATAACCAAAAAAATACAACAAATAACACCATAGATTTAAATCTGAGAGTATACTAGAAATAGAAAGAAAAACAACAAAAAAGAAATACCTTAAAATACTATAAATCTAAATTTAAGTGTACAAAGAACATCGTAGATTTATATCTAAGTGGAAAACAAATTTAACTAATGGAAAAAAATGAAGAAAAAACACAAAAAATCTGAAGAAAAAGACACCAAAAAAAAAAATCTTTACCTAGAAGAGAGAAAGAACCTTTTCTCTCCATAGGAACAACACCTTATTAGTGGACAAAGAGAGACACTCAACCGGTGAAAATCCTGACGAAGAACTCTAGAGAGCTTCTCTCTCGAAAGAGAAGCCACGTTCGTTCTCGTTAATTTGGATGTTGTATTTAATGGGGTTACTTGTTTTTTCATGTTAACTGGCCACATTCTACCAAAAGGTGTTGGTCCAATTAATGCTTTAACAGCCAACATAAATCAACCACATAAACTTCTCTATCATTTTTTTTTTTTTTCTGGGTGACAGTGTGTAAATTGCAAGTTGACCAGTGACTATTGTTTAATTTGGATTTTATGAATGGAGACAAAGCTAAAACTTTTTGCCTAGCTAATGTGAAAGGAGAAAAGCATGTACTAAATAACTAAATCAAACATAAGTCAATACATGCTTGGAAGAAACTATATATAAATTCCTATGTTCATTTTTTTAAGTAAATATATGCATTTGAGCTATAACCTATGACTCCATTCAAATATTCTAAAGTTATTTTTTGCTCGGTACTGTTTTTGAATATTCCAAAACTTCTCTAGACTCGATAAAGTCAAAAAAGTTTCAACCGTCTCTTTTGAAAATTTTCAATCCACGGTACTTCTCATGTATATGCACCTTTATTTCAAGTTTTCAGCTTTCTAGTGACATCCAACTATTAATTATTACAATGTTAAATAAATAACATTACAATTACAAGCATCTATAGTACATAAAATTACCAAAATCTTGGAGACAAGTGTCGGTCTCCCTCACTCATTTTTCTAGTCCTTTTCGTAGAAGAGAGGGAGGGTTCTGTTTATAGGTCGCCCTTAATAGTCTCATGAGAGGTTCATGGAGTACGATGTGGACGAATGAAATGAGGAATAATTTGCAAATCATTTGTGCTTATTTATCCATATAGTTTCTAATTTAATACGCATTTAATTTTTTAGCCGTTAAATCATAATATAATTTAAATAATTGAGAAAAAATAATAAAGATAAATATTTTTTATTTAATATTTTTTCTCTTCAATTTACATGTATGATGAATTTTTATTAAACAAAATAATATTTCTGTAGATAAAAAAAATCTACTAAATTACTGTCTATATACATATAAATATTTGTTGTTTTTTGGCTTGACACTATAATTGGAGGGCATTCCCTACTGTTTCTCTCCTATGCTAGTATATAAATGTGCAACAATGAAAATATATATGAGGCAAGTCTAGTACCTAATTTTAAGGACCACATTCCATTCAAGCAAATTTGGACACGCACTTTTCATGATTTTTTTTTTTTCTTTTGGTAGGAACATTTTTCATGAATTTGTAGGAAATTATTTAAGTACTCTGTACATTTTAATTAATACAAACCAACGTTAGAATCAGGAGAACATTTAATATTTTGTTTATTTATTTTAATAATATGAGCTCTAATTTATCTTTGCTTCCATTCCCTCACTTTGATCTCTTGAGCCTCGAAGAAACTTTAAAATTGAATTTCCATTCTCTTCTTTTTTTTTTTTTTCTCGCCAAGTAAATTATGAATGAGTTTTGGATAGATTATGTAGTTAGAATATGGTATCCAGCTGGACGAATGACTACTATTAGAAAAGTTACAGGGATCCATATATATATATATATATATATATATATATATATGTATGTATCAAATAGTGCTAGCTAGCTTATGATCCATGCTTTTTCACCCCATGTGAGAAAAGTTATTTTTCAATTTTCTGGGAGGGCAAGGTTTTGCATATGCATATGAGATTAACATTGTCAAATCACAATTACTAATCTTCCCCAATGGCACAACTGATAGAATTTATTGGTTCTTTTTAACACAAGTCAGTCTTTATGAATCATTAAGTTGCAAGTTGACTTTGCAAGCTAGCTTGTCTGAATCTTAGGGTGAAGCTAATTGACTTTTAGCAAAAGGTTTAGTTTTTTTCTTTAATGGAAAATTGCAAGATAAATGTTAGAGTTATTTTCAAGATATCCATATAGCAGGCGGCAGTGTGGCAAGTGAAACATGCAAGGTTGAATCAAGTTTATATGTATATTTAATTCTACTAGCTAGTCCAAAACCTTTTTGTGTCACCTATTACCGTGTTAGTGTAAATATTCATTAGCTCTCAATTTGAAATATGCTTGACGACCCAAGCTGTCTGTTGCGTTCTCCTGCAGTACCGATTCATGAAATTTGTATACGCTTCTCTGTTTATTTTTTCATTTTATTTACATTTCTTTATTTTAATGGTGGGGACTAAATTGAAAATATTAGAGGGAAAAAGAAATGAAGTGCGTGGAGTTCTAACATGATATCACCTATAGATGCACACAAATGAAAAATAAGTTGAAAAATAATCAAATAGTCTTTGACGACTTTATAAGTTTCGATCACTTTTTTCAATTTAAGATGATGTTTAATGTTGTACTTGATTTGAAGGTGAGAAATTAAGGATACATGCATAGTGCTACTAAGATGTTTACAAGTGGGAAATTAAAATTATTATGTTTATCATTAGTATATGTGAAATACTTTTTTAGAGCTTTAGAAAATTTTGAGCAAATAGTTGCATGTTGCTTGCAAGGGACGGCACGCTTATGACATCAAAAAAGAAAAAAGAAAAAAGAAAAAAGAAAAAAGAAAAAAGAAGAAAGAAAAAGAAAAAGAGTCCATCTCATCCATCACTTGCCTAATTTGCGTCCCAATTTGTCATTAGTCATAACTACAATCCACACTAAAGTCAATTATTAGTGGTGGATAAAGTTGAATATGGACCATATGTTTGGTCTGTCAAATCCTAATTTAATTATAACAACATACTAAAACCATTAAGCACCATTAGTAGCCATCTCAATTATGTTTTCCAGATTTGTTATTTCCTTTTCTTTTCTTATATATTTTTATTTTTATTTTCTTTCCTAACGATAAGAATCTTGATGAAGATAGTATCAGAATGAGACACTAAAGTTAAAGCAATAAACTAAGGATTAGTCAGTATCGGCGGTCGGTGACAATTTAAGAAAGTTGATTAGTAAAATATCATACTTGTCATTATATGATTTGTTCGCCACTTGAGCATATATTTTGTTTTGTTTGTCATACAAAAATGATCGAAGCGCGTAATAAAGTACCTTTTTAGCTAGGAACCTTCCTCGTACATTATTGGCCAAACATATATACATTTTACACTGACGTACACACATTTATACATACATAAGTGAAACTTCTTTTTTATTTTTTTCCCTAAAAAAAAAAACAAAATTTTCACCCATAAACCCTTAGCATATTTATGCGCCAAATTTTCTTACTTGATACATATACTTTAGGATCAAAGGGACGTGAGAAATGAGGGATGGATACTATAAATTAATTTATTCCAATATTAGTTCTTATTAGTGTAATTAAGTGCTAATACTCCCGTAGCACACAAAAGCAATTAACTAAATAAGAAGAAATGAATGGGATTACCTGAATATCGGGAAGACTTAATATGAGATGCCGACAACATCGTCAATGTACCAATTATATCCATGTACCTTTTTTCTTGAATTCATTGAACTAATACCACATTCAAATAAATTTTATGAGACTCAGATACAAGAAAGTGTCTTGAGATTAGATCTTTATGATAGATTTAGTTTATTTTTAGTTTTTTTGGATGGCAACAAATCATCGAGTGAGTTTAACATTTAGCTTTGAGCCCTCTTTTTTTTTTATGTTAAAAAAAAAATAGGCTTTTTAGTATGAGAATTGAGAATATTAAACATAGTACAAGATCTTGGGAAAGTCAGGCACCAAATTGTTAGGTACTGAATACAATATTATTACAAACTTTTCTCTATTATCCAATATCATATGCATAATTTCTCTCTCAATTTAACGTTGGAAATTATATGTTCTATCATTCAGGGAAACAACCCACGATTCTATATGATCCACGTGCAATATTGCTCTCCATTCATTATTTCAGAATAATAAAACATCACATAAAAGAAAAAAATTAAAAGAACGAAAAAAAAGGGAAACAAAAAAAGTAGTAATATTCCCATTTAATAATGAATTCATCTTCGAAATACCGTGTGAGTTAAGTATGGTTGCAAAGGTTATCCAATCAAACAGTTCCACTACCTGTACCATTTTTTTTTTCTCTTTTTTCCAAATTATTTTGGTCTAAAGAAAATAAAGTTGTACGTGCGTGGTACAATAAGAATCTTATGGCATTGTGTGCCTTATATTTTTGAGTTGAAAGAATTCCAAATTCTAATAATTAATATTGCGAATATGAAAAAATGAGAGCACATAATAAAAATAATAGGAGTTCATTATGGCG
Organism: Parasponia andersonii; assembly: GCA_002914805.1. Classification (NCBI taxonomy): domain Eukaryota; kingdom Viridiplantae; phylum Streptophyta; class Magnoliopsida; order Rosales; family Cannabaceae; genus Trema; species Trema andersonii. Next base: position 371,097 of record JXTB01000318.1, on the reverse strand, counting down.
ATTATGACTTAAAAGTGGCAAGGTATCCTTAAAGTCTATTCTTTATTCATCAGGATCAGAATTAGAACCTTCCCCTGTTCATCTATATATAAATATAATATAATTCGCTCCACATTTGTATATATATGTTCGACTTTTTTAAAAATTTTTTTTTTTAAAAAAGGAAAAGAAGAAGAGAGTTTGAGACCAAAAGCATCGTATTCGAAAGCTTTCATAAAGAATGCTTATATAAATGGATTCAGCAGTCAGCACGGTGTGTGAGACATGAACTTGATTCATTGTGATCCAGGTTATGAGATTAAAAAAATATAAAAAAAACAAGATAAATGAAGAAAAACAGCAATATATATATATATATATAGATGTATATCAGTATATGTTTAAAATGATAAGATTAAATATTCCTCGGGATAAAGCCAAGTTGGTGCTGAATAATTAAGTTCATTGAACGTACAAATTATTATGTTTAAATTATAGTACAACAATTCTATTAACGAGATGTTAGAGAATAACAAATATCACTTTTTATTATTCTTTTATATTGTTATGTTATAAGGACATATAGCGTGACATAATTGTTTTTTTTTTTTTTTAAAAAAAAGAGAGAACAAAAAGGAAGAAAAGAGAAGCTTCCTATGTGACGCATTTTTTTTTTTTTTGGTTTTGTTTTTGGGTAAGGGGCATAGCCGGCTTGAGTTTTAAATCTTAATGGTTCGAAGGCCTAGAAAAGGACCAGTCAGGTAAATGGTTATTGAGATTTGAGAGATGGTTCGTATGTGTGGTCTGATCTGATCAAAATCATTTTTCTTAAATAATGACAATCTCCAAAAATTCTCACGTGTAAAGGGGCGGGAAGAAAATTCAATATGTTCCAGATGAAGGAGGCACATTTTCCCCAAACTTCTTTTCTCTAAATCTTAATACCGATTCTCTTTGGACCACTCTACTTTTATTACCCATTCATTTGTGTCCATCAAATTATAACTTTTCCATCGAGACCCCTCATATCCTCTGCCTCCGACACTCAACCTTCCCCTTTATTTATTTATTTATTTTTTTTGGGGGGGGGGGGGGAATTAATTTGTATTTTTTTAGTATTAAAAACAAAATAATTGGAGCCAAAAAGGGGGGAAAAAAAACAAAGAGTAAACTTGGGATGGACTAGGACTTGTGTTGGACGTTGGGCAAGACCAGCTTGAGGCCCACTTAATGGTGAAGAATGGTTGATGGACTAGATTCAGTGGGAAGTGGTAGGCCGAGCTTTTGAGGGGCCCACTTCAAGGTCATCTTAGTCCACAAGATTATGGGCCATGTTATAGTCCTACTGAATTCATTGGCGGCCCTATTATATTTGTCCTCTCACTTTCATTTTTCTAAGAATTTTGCTTTTATTTTTATTTTTTTCCCAAGAGGGTTGGAATTAGAATCTTTAAACCCTCCAATAAGGTCAAGTATACAAACTATTTTTTTTTTTGTGAAAGACTACGATTCGCATTTAGGTTTTATTTAGTGAAGCATTTAAAGAAGTGGAAAAGTTTAGTTTGCAACCATTAATTGAGTCTAATCTAGAAGAAGATAAAAAGTTTTATGCATTTATTAATTAGACCAAAACTGCTAGTAGAATTAGACAAATACGGTTTTTCCAATTAAAAAGTTGGAATCTTTTCTAAATATTAAGAAATCTGGAGTCACTGACCATACTCACCCTCCTGAGCCACGTAGTAATCCTATGAATATGATGAGTATATATGGCATTTTTTTTCCCCCTTTTCAAACAAAGTTCTACGCAGCCTAACTTCAATTCAAAATTGATGGCCTTGAGTATCACAACTACAGAAACGGGCCATAAAAGTCCATGCCCCCTGGTCGTTTTCAGCTCAGGAAGCTGAGAGTGTTAATATTGGTTAGTTGGGCATTTAGCAACATGGTTGAATTTCGGCACGGAGAGGTTATAAATTTGTTACAAATTCTAAATCTGAAAGTCATATTGATAATGACGAAAACATAATGTATAATCTAAATAAACAGGTAAAATGTAAGTTATAAAATTGTAATTATTCCTTTAAAAAATGACTATTATAGTAATGTAATACAAATTTGTGACCATAAAATTATAATTTTTTTTAAGACTTATTAATAGTCACAAATTATATATGACTCACGCCACACAGCTGTGTGATACTACTAGAAAATTTATTTTTCAACGTATTCATAAAAAAAGTCATTTTAGTCTAGATTAATACTGTTCATGTCGAATTCCCAACTTTCTACTCAAAACTGGGGGGCCTGAGAAACGGGCCATAAAAGTTATGAGCCCATTAGGCCAGGACCATGGTGGTATTCAGCTCACAGGACTCAGGGAGGAAGCTGAGAGGGATACATTGGTCAATTGACAAATCATTTCATCATAACCGACCCATCCTAACTGCCAAAACGAACTGAGCAGTGACCCCGTCCACTCAGCGACGAGAAACTCGCCAGCTGTCGGTCCAATTGGATCCTATATAAACCCCGCAACGCCCAAACCCGTAACAGATTCCGCTATTTTTGCTCAAACCAAACTAAACGCTTCCCCCCTCCCCCCTTCGGCTTCAACTTTCCCGCCCATCCTGAGAGAGAAAAACAAAAAGAGATTCCCGAGAAAGTGACGGAAAATTTTTCTCGAGAGAAAACGCAAGAAACAATAATGGCCGCTGTTGTTGCAGTACCTCAAGCCAACGAGGCCCACAAGAAGAACCGAATTCAGGTCTCCAACACCAAGAAGCCTCTCTTCTTCTATGTCAATCTCGCTAAGGTATAAATAAATATAATACAATCCTCGTCATTTTCTTCTACTCTATTATTCTTTTTGAAACTCATACGCATATATATATATATATATATATGCCTTTCGAAGCTCGAATTCTCGTTTCTGGTTTGGTAATGGCTCATTGAATGGCTTCTTTAGTAAATTGTTCGAATATTCATGGGGTCTTGACTCTTGACTCTTTGGTTCTGTGCCTTCAAATTCTCGTTTTTACTCTGGCACATTTCTTTGAAATTCATGGAGTGGCTTCGAAGTCTCTCTTATGCAGTGTTCTGTGTTTGTGAAGTGCCATTGCATGGTTTCTTGATTTACTGATAAACAGATCAGAATGATTCTCTTATGAATGGGTCTAAGAAAGGAAAGAATCAATCTTTCGCTTATCGGTTCGTGTCGGGTCTTTCATTTTCTGAATGATGATTCCTATGCATAAGAAGAATATGATAAAATGATTCTTATTTCTAGCTGAAAAAGTAAGAATTGGTGCCTTCTTTTGATTTCTTAGTGGATTCTTTATGAACTAATGTTGAACCTTCTTTTGAGAAGATGATCACAGATGTGACATCTTATTGCATCTGAAAGAACCGATATTCATTGCTTTGACCTGTTTGGATTTTGATAAAATGTTCGAAATTGATTAATTAAAAGAATAGGATCGTCCGTATTTTTTCGGTTCTTTGGATTGAAAAATTGAGGCAAGCCAAAAGCAAACGGAAAAATGCAGATCTGTTTCACTTTTTCTAGTCGAAGTAACAACAACACAATATGAGATGCATCCTACTGCAGGATTTTAGACATGGGTTTTTTTTATTACATTGTTTATTCTTTTGATGCAGAGGTACATACAACAACACAATGAGGTTGAGCTTTCTGCACTTGGAATGGGTACATTTCATCTGAACCGTTCCCATTTGTTCTTTCAGTAGCCGTTTCTGCCACATACTTGCAGTATGCGATCATTACCGCGTTCATGCTGACTAAAACTGTTGATTTTGATTTCATTGCAGCGATCACAACTGTTGTCACAATTGCTGAAATTCTGAAGAACAATGGACTAGCTACTGAAAAGAGTAAGGAACTTGTTTTTGTGATGCCTATATATTTCTTGACAATATCTTTGATGGAGATCACTGGTATATTTTTATCTTATATGGTTATATTAACAGAAGTTTCAACTTCCACTGTTGGCATGAAAGATGAGAATAAAGGTCGTCTGGTTCAGAAAGCCAAGGTGGGTTAAAGATGAAAATGAATATTATTCTAGTTTCTGTATCTTTTTCTTTGGGTGAATGCTTTATAGTATGTTCTTTGGCTACTTATATAATCTTCCTTCATTTCTAGATTGAGATTGTGCTCGGTAAGTCTGAGAATTTTGATTCCCTTGTGGCTGCTGCTACGACTGTGGCACCAGAGCCAGAGCTAAGCACGAAGCCAGAGCCTGAGCCAGAGCCCAAGCCAGAGTCAGAGCAGGCTAATGATGAAAAGAAATAGAATAAACCGTAGAGAAGAGGCCGTTTCGATCTACTTTGTTGTAGTTTTAACATCCAGCATTCTTTGGTACTCTCTACCTAAGTAAGTAGAGATATAAGTAGGAGAGTTGGAGAAGGTTCTGGTGGTATGAAATAGTTAGGTGAGTAGAGAAACTATCAACTTCAAATGAGTGGCATTGCTATTGCGCATTCTTTTGTTGTACAATCTTTTGTTTCATCTTTTGTATAAGAGTTGCTGTAAAGATTTTCTCTGTAATCATACCGTTCCATTCTGAATTTGTATCTTTTTCGTCTTACTGAATATATTTGAAATGGTTTCTTTTTCATCTTACTGAGATCAGTTCACTGAATATTTATGGCTTAGTTTTCAATCTTAGGCTCTTAGCATAGCTGCAAACACAAGTTAAGAAGACTATTGTTGGAGCGATTTCTCACCAGCTGTCCACGTATCTCTGAACCGCCGATGATGTGTTCTCCAACTGTCCATGTGTCCTCGCTATCCCAAAGTACTCTGAACTCCAAGCAGGGTCGGAGAGGCGGGGGTGGCTACCTGCAAAGACTCTCCGATACTTAAGTCAGTAGTTTTGCCTTTGATATAGGGTAACAAAGAATTAGTTCAGTATATGTATATGTTTGTTTCTTGCTCATAAGCTTTTTTATATATTTCTTCTATAAGCGTACATGCCTCCTGCGGGAACGCATGGCTCATATATATATAGTCCTGAGATCGTGAACCATACGGGTCTCAATCTCAGGACTGAGTACCTTTCTGCTCAAAGTCTTTTTCAGAAGTCACGGGCCGAGATTTCCGTGATCTCCTCTGTATCGTCGTAGCCTGATTTCCGCTACCTCCTACGGCTTGAATATGTCAAGGGTGAGATTTGGATGAATCGCCGTTCTGTCAGGACGGCTTGCCCCTTACACACGCCTACCCGGGATCGCATTAAATGCTCTGTCTGGGTCTGGAATCGTGAGTTACTTTCTATTATATTCAGGTGGAAGACCCTTGGGGCATCCGACCCCCCAGCTGTCGAGGTAAGGGTCGGACTGGGCCGGGCCTGTCCAGGGTCCATGATGGGCTCGACCCTAACCTTGGGAAGCCCAATAGCCGATTTGGTATCATGTGCGACCCGTGTGGCCTTTAGCTAATCACTCTCAACAGCTGTCAGATGGTGGGCCCCGTTTGTGACCTGTTCTGCCACTTAATCGTCCACGTGGTGTATGATTTGAGAATAGGTCCTACAACTGCCTCTATTTCCCTACTTGATGGATTTGTATCTATTAAGTGGGAAAATCGTTTATCCGTTCCTCCAATCCGGGGGATGTACGTGGTTCCCCCCTTATTGATGCAGAGGCATATCATCCCATATTACGAAACCTGTTTGAATTTTGAAATTCCGACTGTTCGGTCTTCCTCATTCTCCCCTTTTCTGGAAAAACTCTTCGGCTTCCCCTCTATAAAAAGTTGCAATTGCGTTCGTTTGCCATTTTACCAAAATCTTCAATCATTCTAGCCTCATAAAATCCTAGGGTTTCCTTTTAGTCGTATTTCAGAATAATGGCTTCAAGTCAACACCAGGAATTGCGCCCCGTTGTTGATTCAGAGCTAGATTCACTGAGGAGGCAGCTCTGTCTCCCCAGAGGAGTGGCGCTACAATGGGTTGAGGGCCCTCCGGACTGGTATCTTCGTCCTTGCGCCCCCGAGGGTTCTATCATCCTGGGCTGAAAGTATCTGGATTGGCTACGATTCCTTCTGCCTCCCCTGATTCACCAATTCTTTGCTCTAACTGGAATCCATCCGATGCAACTGAATGCAAATGGAATCATGATTCTGATGGGGCTTTCCGCCCTGTCAGTTATCTACAACATGCATATTGACCTGGAGGTGGTCTTTTATGCTTATAAGCTTATCCTCATCCCCAAGAAAGGCTCCTACCCCACCTTCTACCACCAACCGCTGCTAGGACATCACATCTTCTGGGGATTGTCGCGGTCGGACAAATAATGGGACTCACACGCCAGGCTATATGCCGTTGGAGGGGCATGGTGCTCCCCTTGGGTGAACGGCGAGCACTTCCAAGTTCCCTCAACCTTCCTGCAAAGTAAGTGTCAGGTCGTGATTATCGAGTCTATGCTCTCTCTGTTTGTTATTGCTCACGTTATTTTGACTTGCGCAGCCTCAGCGGAAGAGAGTAGGTTCGAGCCGCACTTGTCAGTGGGGCAGCTCAAAAGCCTAGAGGGGATAATCATCTTCGGATCTCCCGGGGATTGCCGGTACATCCAGGCCGTCCTCAACCCCTTGGTGATGAACATGATGCCCAGGATTGTATCGTACCTCCCATTCCCTCTGGATACCTGGGTCATCACCAAGCATATGCAGAGTCGACTTGACGCCTCTGCCCTGAACCGATTCTGCCAGGACGAGCATGACAGAATTACCATGGTGGGTCGGCAGGTTACGGCTTCAAGCTAATTAGCGGGCTCCAACGACCTGGTGGCACCGACTAGCCACGAGCTCGAGGAGGCCGTGAGGCTTGTGGCCGCGGAGTGCGTCAGGCTCCTAAGCGAGGAGACCGCCGCCCCCAAGAAGGCTAAGGGTGAGTTCATTTTTGCATCCTCGAGTTTCGTGAGTCGGATTATGGCCGTGAGCTAAACATGTTATCTGTTCTCTGCAGGTTCTGAGACAGGCCCATCGGCTGACCCCTCACCCGTCAAGGGGGGAGCCGTGGCACACAAGGCTCGTACCAAGGCACCCGCTGGCCGGTGCCTCGTGGTGCTTTCGGGAGGTGAAATGCCAGCGGTCCCTCACTCCAATGTAGGCAAAACTCCATTCGGGGGACTGTCTACCACACGGATCACGCAGGGAGGAGAGACGATGCCAAGCTTGACTGGGGGGTCTGCTGCAGCAATCTTCTCCACCCCTGACTCTAGTTCTAAATCGAGCGCTGTTAGCCTCGGTGGAGAGATCGCCGAGCTCAGTGGGGGAGCTTCGAGATTGAAATCCAGACTATCCTCCTATCCCTCGGTCCCTACAAAGCGGCAACGCGAGGTCGGCCCGTCCAACGAAGAAGAGGGTCGGGTGGAGAAGAGGGGCAGGGTCGTCCCCTCGTCTGATAGTGACGATGATGGGGCAACGCTGACCCTTCTAAGGAGAAAATGGTCGGCACGTAGTGCCTGCCCAGAAAAGATGCACTACATCCCACCGTGACTGATGGTGCTCCTGATGGCTCTGAACTTCCCTCAGTCCCTATCGCCATTGCCTCAGAGGCGTGCCCGGCAGGCAGAGAGGGTGCCCTTGCGGCCAGCGGGGCAGGGCCGTGCTCCCCAAGTGCAGGCGACGCCCAAAGGGAGGGTCCAGCCATAGAGTCGGGGCTAGAGGCGCTCTCTTTGGAGAATGTCGAGCTCGTCAGTAGCCGCACCTTCGCGCAAGTTTGTTCCATTCGGTCACTTCTATGTTTTTCAAAATCTTTGCTAAATACTGACTCCCCTTTTGTTGTTTAACTTGCAGCTGACTGCCATCCAGTCCTTCTACTCTTCTCGAGTTAGGGATCTGACCGAGGAGCTGAGTTCTCGCTTTGCATTGGCCGAGCGCAGCGAGGCCGCCCTCGCCGAATTGAGGTCCGACTTTGACTTATATCGAAGCCTCGAGGAGGCGAAGGTCAACAGTGCGGTGGCTCAGGCTCTGAGCGTAGAGGGGGCTAGACGCGAGTAGCTAGCCGCGAGACTAGCTGAGGCAGAGGCTGACAGACTTGCCCATTCCGAGGCCACCAGATTGGCCTAGAACGTGCTAAGAGTCAAGGAGCAAGAGTTGCAGAGCACTAGCGTTAAGATGGGACTGGCCTTCATCGCTCGTGACTGGGCTATTGAGGACACCAAGGAAGCGAGAAAAGCCGAGGTGATATCCAAGCTCGAGGCCTATTCTCTGCGACGCAAACTTGACCGGTCCAACGAGGTAAACCGATGTCTCTTCTTGGATTACAAGAATCTTATGGGTGCTCGGGTGGAGATGTCTCGCAAACACTGCGAGGACCTTGCCGGTATTAATACTTTTTTGGTCAACTTATCGCAACGGCAAGCGGAGCTCAGGCTGGCAGCGCTGAAGGATAGGTTGGTGGACACGGATAAACTGAAGATGAGGTACCAGATCTACGGAAAGTTACAGGTCTAGCTGGGAGAATAGAAAGTTCGAAGGCCACGCCGAGGTGGTAACACCAGACCAATTTGACGATCAGAAAGGCGTTGAGAGGGACCACTACTCCGTCAAGCACTATATGCAGCAGCTCGGGGACGAGATCAGTATCACGTATCCAGCTGACGTGCTGAAGATGCTTGCCGCAGAAAAGGAGGGGCCCTCTATATCTGCTCCTGGTGCCATAGAGCTTGTCCCCACTTTCGGTCCGCTAGATCGAATTTCAGAGGTTCCAGATGCTCAGCCTAGTCTCGGGGTCTTAACTGGCAAGGGGTCAGGCGCGGTAATTATTTCTAGTGACGAATCCGACCTAGCCACGCCACCCTTCTCCGAGGCTGGTCCAAGCGCTGGGGTTGGCCGCGCCCCCTCAGACGGAGGTAACTAGGACCTCAAACTTTGTATATTTGTAAAGCTGATATTCATTGTAATCCTTTGAATAAATAATAAGAAACGCGTCACCATTTTTAGTCTATTTTCTTTTGTATCCGACCGTCTATATAAATAATTGTAAGGACTCGATTTCGGATTACTAGTGAGTCTTCCTCGGGTCATGACTACCAAGATTAGCTCCGGAGATAGGGGCGCAAGTTTTGGCTCATCCGGATTCGCGGAAGTATAATTCTTGTTATAACTTGTTTTGGCAGAGTTCGACCCACGTGTGTGGCTAGATTTCTCCGACCCCAAATGGGACCATGCTCGGAACCAGCTCCAGGGATTAGTCGACCATTGTTTAGACCCGTCGTTACAAAGGAGAAGGCATGGGCTTGGCTCTTACAGGGAACAAACAGGGCATTATCACTCCGACATCTCCTTAAGGGTCCGCTCTAGACCTGTATCCCACAAGTAGGGTTCATGAGTGCTCACCACTATTATCCGTGCACTTTGGGACATAATAAATAGGTTTTAATCTTGATTTCTGTCTTCACGTTTGGTTTGGTTCTGGACTACTTCCAACGGGTAGACTCCAAATCCGTTCACGCCCTGATCATGCAA
>JXTB01000318.1:275952-361413 GCA_002914805.1 Parasponia andersonii | reverse complement strand
AGTGCGAGCATTTTTGAGGTCTGCTGGCAAGATTTTGTTGCACAGCTATTTCCTCCTCGCACATTTTCTCGGGTCGTCGACGAGCGACGTGAGTCCCATAGTGCGAGCATTTTTGAGGTCTGCTGGCAAGATATTGTTGCACAGTAGTTTCCTCTTCACACATTTTCTCGGGTCGTCGACGAGCGACGTGAATCCCATAGTGCGAGCATTTTTGAGGTCTGCTGGCAAGATTTTGCTGCACAGCTATTTCCTCATCGCACGTTTTCTCGGGTCGTCGACGAGCGACGTGATTCCCATAGTGCGAGCATTTTTGAGGTCTGCTGGCAAGATATTGTTGCATAGCAGTTTCCTCTTCGCACGTTTTCTCAGGTCGTCGACGAGCGACGTGATTCCCATAGTGCGAGCATTTTTAAGGTCTGCTGGCAAGATATTGTTGCACAGCTATTTCCTCTTCGTACGTTTTCTCGGGTCATCGACGAGCGACGTGATTCCCATAGTATGGTCATTTATTACGTGAGTAGTGCGTATGGTCTGCAACTGCGACAAACCTTTTTTCGTGACAGCACAAAACGTTGGATCTGCCTCTGTGGCAGACCCTTTCCCGTAGCAGTATAAAACATCGGGTCTGCCTCTATGGGCAGACCTATTCCCGTGGGTCTCGCATATGAATAGTGCGTGGGGTTTGCCACTGTGGGCAGACCCCTTTTGTATAGCAATCTGTAAGATGAATCCAAGAAGCAAAAAAGGGAACTTGACCTGTTTTGGATTTAAGCTTTTCAATAATATAAGCATTCTCATGATCTTACATCGTATTCATGTGTCTTACACGTAATATTTTTTCAAGTGCTGAGCGTTCCACGTGTTTGGCAGGTTTTTTCCCGTCTTGAGCTCTTTCAGGATATATGCACCATTATCGAGTGCTTTGATCACTTCATAGGATCCGATCCAACTGGAGTCCAGTTTCGAGGAATTCCATGTTCTAACTTTCAAGACCCAATCCCCGTCATCAAACCATCAAGTACTAACCTTTTTTGCGTAGTAGGACCTAGCCCGTTGGTGGTATGAAGCCAGGTGGACCAGGGCCATGTCTCTCGTTTCCTCCAGGAGGTCTGTGTTGCGGCTTAGCTGGAGATCGTTTAAGGGGGCATCTTTTACCACTTCGGAGCGGAGGGTCGGGAGGCCGACCTCTGTCGGGATCATAGCCTCTGATCCGTAGACCATGGCGAATGGCGTTCTTCCGGTCGACCTCCGCTCCGTGGTTCGATGAGCCCACACAACGGCCGGCAGCTCTTCTAACCATTTGCCTTTAGCCTCCTGCAGGTTCTTTTTGACGTTGCTGAATATGGCTTTGTTTGTTACCTCCGCTTGACAGTTCCCCTGAGGGTAGTTCACGGAAGAGAAACTGAGCCTTATATCATACAGCTCGCACAGTTCCTTGACCTTAGCATTTTGGAATTGCGTGCCACGATCAGCGTGTATCTCTTTCAGAATCCCGAACCGACAGATTATGTTCTTCCAGATGAAGTTAATCGTGTCTGTCTTGCTAACGGTCGTGTAGGCTTCAGCTTCTACCCATTTGATGAAGTAATCCGTGGCCAACAGAACATACCTCCTTCCCACTAGACTTCTGAGGAGCTCTCCGACGATGTTCAGACCCCATTTGGTAAACGGCTAGGGGGTTATATTCGAATGAAGTACCTCAGTGGGCTGGCATTTCATTGAGGCGAACCTCTGGCACTTATCACATTTTTTGACGAATCGTGCCGTCTCTGCCATCATGTATGGCCAGAAGATCCAGCCGTTAGAGCCTTGTGGGTGAGGCTGCATCCACCGGAGTGGTTGGCGCATACTCCATCATGGATTTCTTCCATTAGATTTTGCGCTTCTTCGGGACCTATGCACCGCAGCATTGGTCCCATCGTCGATCTCCTGTATAATCGTTCCCCCACCATCGAGTACCTGGCTACCTTCAACCTGACCGATCTTGCTTTTTGGGGGTCCACGGGTAGGTTCCCCTACGTCAAATACTGGGTGATGGGCTTCATCCACCCTTAATCAGCAGTTTCAATTGCGAACACATGGTGCGCAGGGGTCTGCATGGGGTCTTCCATGCTCTCGCCTTCTAGGAGAACTTCTATGCTTCCAGCCGTACCCCCGATTGACGTACTCTTAGCTAGCTCGTCGGCCCTCTGGTTCATCTCCCTGGGAATTGGTTCGATATTGAAATTGCCAAAACAAGCTTTTGCCCCCATTACCTTGGAGAAGTACCTGTGCAACCTTGGTTCTTTTACTTCGAAGTCTCCCCTGACCTGACCCGCGATCAACTGCGAGTCGGTCTTTACTGCAATGTCCTCCACTCCGAAGCGCAGTACTAGCTCAAGGCCTTGCAGCAGTGCTTCGTACTCCGCCTCATTATTAGTCGCCTGGAAGCCGAGTCTCAACACCTTCTCAATCTTAAGACCCGTTGGGGTCTGTAAGACTATTCCGATACCTGACTCTGAGGCATTCGTGGATCCGTCGGTGTGAAGTGTCCAGGATGCTGAAGGGGGGCGGTGCTGGGACATCTGACACAGGTCATGCTGCTTGCCGAAGGACTCGATTTCCACCAGAAAATCTGCCATGATCTGTCATTTCTTCGCCGCTCTAGGCCGATACTCGATATCGTATATTCCCAGCTCGATGGCCCATTTGGTCAGTCGTCCCGACAAGTCTGGCTTGGTCAAAATTTGACGGATAGGAAAATCAGTATACACGGTGACCGAGTGAGCCTCAAAGTACTGCCGGAGTTTCCTTTTAGCGTTGACCAGAGCAAGGACCAGCTTTTCTGCCATACTATATCGTGTCTCGGCATCCAGGAGCATGCGACTTATGTAAAACACTGGTTTTTGCTTGCCGTCTTCCTCGATGAATAGTACGGTTCTGATCGCTACTTCGGATACCGCTAAATAGGTGTACAAGCGCTCCCCTTCTGCTGGGGAAGCCAAGATAGGTGGGTGATTCAAATACATCTTGAGATCTGTCAGTGCCCTGTCCTGTTCCTCCTTCCAGACGACAGTGGAGCTTTTCTTCAAGCATTGGAAGAAAGGCTTGCACCGGTCGGACATCTTGGAGACGAATCGGCTGAGGGCGGCTATCTTTCCGGCCAGGCGTTGGACCTCCTGAATAGTCGAGGGTCTCTGCACATTTGCAATTAAGTTCAGCTGGGTCGGGTTTGCCTCAATACCCCTTCTACTCACGATATGTCCTAGGAATTGACCGGAGGACACCCCAAACACACATTTTTTGGGATTCAGACGTATCTGATATTGCTTCAGAATCTGAAAACATTCATCTAGGTGTCTCAGATAGTCTGAATCTTCTCTGCTCTTCACGATCATATCGTCAATATAGATCTCCATCGTCTCCCCTAACAGCCCGACGAACATTTTATTCATGAACCTTTGGTAGGTTGCCCCCGCATTCTTCAAGCCAAACGACATACACCTGTAGCAGTACAGACCCCGCTCCGTGATAAAAGCCGTATAGATCTGGTCCTTCGCATATAGGGGAATCTGGTTGTACCCAGAATAGGCATCCAAAAAGCTCATTCTGTTGAATCCCGTCATCGCATCTACTATTTGGTCGATTCTCGGTAGGGGGAAATTATCCTTCGGACAGGCCTTGTTCAGGTTGGTGAAGTCTATGCAAATACGGTCGTCACTATTTTTCTTCTTCACCACTACCGGGTTGGAGACCCAGCGCGGGTACACGCATTCCCTGATCAGACCGTTCTCCAGCAGTTTCTCTACCTCCTTGTTGAACGCCCTGTTTTTCTCTGGTGCAAACCTTCGGGGCTTCTGCTTGACTGACAGGAAATTATCATCTATGTTCAGCCGATGGCAGGTGTGTGTGGGGTCTATCCCAGGCATGTCATCATGGGACCACAAGAAGACGTCCTCGTTCCACTTCAAGAATTCTAACATTTCGTTCTTTTGCTCCTCGGGTAGTAAGGCCCCGAGTAGAACCACCTTCGCTGGCTCTGCCTCTTTCAAAGGGACCACTACCAGCTCCTTGATCGTGGATTCGGGACCGTCAGATTCCTCTTCGATTTGTTTCATGTACACTGGCAGGCTGTCCTCTGATTGCTATCTTTTCCCGGTTGCGGTGCTGGCATCTGCGTCGACTCCCCTCAGATCGGTTGAAAAGCATTTCTTTGCAGAGGCCTGATCTCCCCTGATGTCTATCGTGTAGGCACTGTCCTTTGATAGACATCTTAAGATCTGGTAGAGGGTGGAAGTGACTCCATGCATGGCGTAGATCCATCCCCTTCCTATGATGACGTTGAAGGAGGACTGGCAGTCAATGATGACGAAATCCACGTCCAAGCATCTCTCGGCAGTGCAGACATTCAGGGTCACGATGCCCAAAGGGCAGACTCTCGTACTGTTGAAAGCGAACAGTGGTTGATAGGTCGGCCTGAGTATGCTTCGATCTAGACCCATATTCTCAAATATGTTGAGGAACAGGATATCGACGCTGCTGCCACCGTCGACCAGGACCCTCCTGACCAATGCGGAGCCGATCTGTAACTTAATCACCAGTGGGTCATCGTGAGGCTAGTGCACTGTAGTTAGATCTTGCTGGGTGAAAACGATGGGGGTGGCAGAGGTACGGCTCTCTCCTGACGTCAAATGGTTGACGGAATGCCCCATCCCCCTCAGGTGCTTCACCCTTTCCTCAGTTCTTTTGAGGCATTTCTCCTTCTCCTCTTGATCTTGGGTCGGCTCTGGCCTGCCCACTATGGTCGGTACTATCTTCAGGGTCTACTCTCCTGACACAGAGGCTTGGATCTGCTTCCCTTTTTCAGACCTGGCGACGTCTTCCAGCGGCTGGGCTCCGCCGGTTTTCACGTACTGTTTCAGCCTGCCAGCGTGGATCACCATCATGACTTGTGCGTAAAAGCTGCGGCAGCGGACGGTGTCGTACCCGAAGTCTTTGTGAAACTGGCAATACCTACTCCTGTTCTTCATATGCTCAGGGACGCCAGATTTGGGCGGGTCTTTGAAAATGCCCATGTCCTTATTTTGGAGGTAGATCACGTCGATCGGCATGCTGAGCTCATACCTCGGCAGGGGGTCGCGAGACGTCTTCCTCCTCTTGCCGTCTTCCTGACTATTACAGTTAGGAGCTTCCTGATTCGGGGCTGACCCTTGGCCCGGTGAGGGCCTCTTCATCCCTTGCGGAGATAGGATTTGTATCAGCGTCGTTGTTATCGCGGCGGAGGTTTTGGGAGCCTTCTGGTAGCTTTCCAGCACCCTGAATACCCGCTCCGACTTCGCTTGGACGTCCGCCATATCGTACGGAAGATTCAAGAGGAAGTGATCCGATAACATTGATCTTGGCTGCAGGCTCCTAACGAATGAGCCTGCGGCTTGGACCGAGTTGGCATTATAGACCAGGGACATTACCTCGTGGAAGCGCGAGAGGTATTGTCGCGGAGATTCATCTGTGGCCTGCTCTAATCGGTTCAGGTCTCGTATGGTTTTTTGCTATCTCCGCACACCTGTGTACTTCTTCAAGAAGAGCTTGCAGAAATCTTCAAACCTGTTTATGGATTTTTCCGGGAGCTGCCTGAACCATAGCAGGGCCAGTCCTGCCAGGGTCGTAGAGAAGACTTTACAGATCACTGCCTCGTCCCTGGTCTCCAAAGCCATCTTCTACTGAAAGTGGTATATATGGTCGAGGGAGTCGGTTTTTCCCTCGAACGGCTTGAAGGTCGGGATCGTGAAGTTCCTCGGCCTGGGCTCCATCTGGATCCAGTCAGTGAAGGCCGTCCGGTTGATCCCTCGCACAGTTTGCTCTACCAGATCATCGGGAGTCTGGCTGTGATGGGCCCCGAGTCTCTCACCCAACTCCGCCATCATCTCTTGCTTCCAGTCGGGAGGCGTACCTCCTGGGCTTCCATGGTGTCTTCCGCCTATTGCACCCCTGGTTTGGAAGGGTCTCGACTGGCTTTGACGTGCCCCCTGCATATGCGATCAAGAGGGTGTGGGAGCTTCCCCTCACGGTTGATTTCCGAATTCTTGCTGGACCTCTTCGTCAAAATCTTCTCTCCGCTGGGTCCTGTCTTCACTCGCCAGCAGCCTTTCGAGGCGGGTGTTATCTCTGCGTACCTCTGCGACTTCGTCCCTTAAACCCAGGATGGCTTCGTGGGCCATGTCTGCCTTCCGGTTTGCTTCCGCAAGGGCGGCAAGCATCTGATCCAGCTTCTGCTCCAGATCCGATCGTGCTTCTCGGGAGCTCCCTTCAGCATCGGGACGTGAGTTCCTGGTTGTCATCCTTGAGGGTGCCATCAGACGTTATATGGCTTTTTGTTCGTGGAGAGCGTGATCGCGAGTCTCCTACTCTTTTTCTCACGCTCAACCATTTTTTCCCACATACGGCGCCAAACTGTTGGAGCGGTTTCTCACCAGCTGTCCACGTATCTCTGAACCGCTGATGATATGTTCTCCAACTGTCCACGTGTCTTCGCTATCCCAAAGTACTCTGAACTCCAAGTAGGGTCGGAGAGGCGGGGGTGGCCACCTGCAAAGACTCTCCGATGCTTAAGTCAGTGGTTTTGCCTTTGATACAAGATAACAAGGAATTAGTTTAGTATATGTATATGTTTGTTTCTTGCTCATAAGCTTTTTTATATATTTTTTTTCTGTAAGCGTACATGCCCCCTGCGAGAACGCATGGCTCATATATATATAGTCCTAAGATTGTGAACTATACGGGTCTCAATCTCAGAACTGAGTACCTTTCTGCTTAAAGTCTTTTTCAGAAGTCACAGGCCGAGATTTCCGTGATCTCCTCTGTATCGCCGTAGCCTGATTTCCGCCGCCTCCTACGGCTTGAATCTGTTAGGGGTGAGATTTGGATGAATCGCCGTTCTGTCAGGATGGTTTGCCCCTTACGCACGCATACCCGAGATCGCATTAAATGCTCTGTCTGGGTCTAGAATCGTGAGTTGCTTTCCATTATATTCAGGTGGAAGACCCTCAAGCTGTCGAGGTAAGGGTCGGACTGGGCCGGGCCTGTCCAGGGTCCGTGATGGGCTCGGCCCTAACCTTGAGAAGCCCAATAGCCGATTTGGTATTACGTGCGATCTGCGTGGCCTTTAGTTAATCACTCTCGACAGCTGTCGGATGGTGAGCCCCGTTTGTGACCTGTTCTGCCACTTAATCGTCCACGTGGTGTATGATTTGGGAACGGGTCCCACAACTATATTACAATGCTTATATGTCAGAGAAAGTTCCTTACATGGTGTTATAAGACTTGGAATTTTGGCAATCTTTTCATACCAGCATGATTTATCTTCTTTCATTGTGTGTACTTAGCTTCTTCACAAGTATGTTCTGTTAACTAAGTCACGAATTGGAAGCGTTATTTCTGTGAATCTGTAACCAAGGGAAAGATCACTTAGTCGTTTATGTTTGTTACGTCCTTCGGGATACGTTTTCCTTCAGTGTCCTTTTTTACTTCAGTTGTCATATTTCTTATATTTTCCCACTTTTGCTGTCGTTCGTCTTTGTGGAAGTTAATATCATTCACCGTCTTTTTGTTTGGTCTGTAAAATTTGTCGTTCTTACCTCTGTTGTCATTTTCACTGTCATGTCGTTTATATACTTTGCTTATATTTTGGTGACTGCTGCCGTCTATATTCTTCACTGTCGTTTCTTAGTTTTGTTGTGGTTTTACGATTTTGGTTCTCTTGTCGTTCATGCCCTTCTTTTTAGCTTTTTTGTCGTTTTCTTCCCTTCTTGTCGTTAGTTGTTTTTAGGTCTGGTGTCGCTAATGTACTCCATTGTCGTCTTTTTTTTTTAGAATTTTTTTTGTCGTTTTCTTCTACAGTGTCGCTTTTCACTCAACCAGGTGTCAAAGTAGCAAGCCTATTTGAGTCAGTTAACAAACTTAGGTCGAAATATAAATTTAACGATTTTGAAGGACCTAGAAGAAGAAATAGCCATAACCTTCTTTTTTTTTTTTTTTTTTTTAACTTCATGGCTTCTTTTCTTTGACTTTTTAGCNCCCATTACTTTTCAGCCTGTTAATCGCTTTTGCTATTACTTTTGGTTTTTTATTTGTCGTCGTTTTTATTTGTTAAGTCCTTCCAGATCCGGTTTACTTGGGTGTCGTTTTAATTTGTTATAGTTTCTTACTTTTGTTGTCGTTCAATATCATTTGTTGTCATTTTTTGTTTGTGCCGATTTAAAAATTTGTAATTGTCAGCATCGTGTATAGTATTTGATCAGGAAAAAAAGGGGGGACTTCGCTTATAATCTGCTACCGTCTATATCCTTTACCGTTGTTGTTACTTTGTTGTCGTTTTATGTTTTTACTTCTATAGTCGTTTATATCGTTCCTTCTTGTTGTTTTTAGCTTTGTTGTTGTTCCTATTTTTTTTTCATTTTTATTTGGGTGAATTATAAAAAAATATCCTGAAGTTTGAGTATTCTGCAATTTAAATCTTGAAATTTGGACTTTGCAAAATAATATAATGAGATTAAAAATTTATGAAAATTAATATCATAGACTAACTTTTTGACTGACTTTAGTAGAAAAAAACAATAATATTCTCCATTAAAACTACATTAGTTCTCTTAAATTTGAGGATATTATTGTCTTTTACCAGTTAAAGTTATTCAAAAAATAAACTTAAGGTATTAATTTTCAAAAGTTTTTAATCTGATGGCATTATTTCGTAGAATTCAAACTTTAAAGTCTAAATTACAAAATACCAAGACCTAAGGATATTTTTTTTGTAGTTTACAAGGCGTTGTCGTTATTCATCTGAATATTGTCGTTTATATATTCTTCTTATTTTCTTCTCCTTTTGTCGCTTATGTGCTCCATCGTCGTTTTATACTTTTATTGTGGTTTCGCGTTTCAATCCCTAGATGTCAAAGTAACAGGGAGGGCTGTTTGCGTCATTTAATCAACTTGGGTCGAAAGAAAAATATAACGATTTTAAAGGACCTATATGAAGAAATACCCACAACTTAAACCCTCTTGCTGCTATTACCACAAATTTTGGGTAACCCTCTCAATCCGAAATCGGCCCTCAAACGTAGTCCAATCGGATAAAAATCCACCCTTCCTTCCTTCTCCCTTTAAACCACTTTTCGAACCCTAGAACGCAAACCCTCTTTCTGGTTGTACGATTCGAACCCAATAAACCATCAACTTTCGACTCTTCGTCGCTCATGTAAGTGTGGTTTTGCTTTTATTGTCTACATATATATATATATATATATATATATATATATCATTTTGCTTCTAGGGTTTTTTATGTTGGGTTTCCTTTACGCTTGTGATTTTTTTTTTTGTCATTTCTTTTAATGTTTTGGCGAGCTAATATTTCAATCCATTAATGGGTTTTGTTCGGTGTTTTGGTATGAGCATTGTGAATTATCCTCATTTTTTTTTGTTATTATTATTATTTTTTTCCTCGAATTCTTGCGGTTTTTTTTTTTTTTTGGGTGTGTATGTGTGTGTGTGTGTGTGTGTGTGTGTTTGGGGGGGGGGGGTAAGGAGGAGTAGGCGTTCATGCCTGTGGTTTATCCCTAGGTGGGGTTGTGTTAACGCCACGGATTTATAAGTGTGTTGTTTAAGTTTGCTTAGATTAGGAATTTTTGTTGTACAAATCGGTGTTGAGATGTCTAAACATTAGTTTTAATTAGAGCTTATTGACTTCTCACAGTTGAGGTTATTTCATTAGTTCTGCCTTACTTGATCTTACTTGGGTCATGTTTACAAGTTTCTTGCTCTTTAACGGGTTAAGATTATTAGAATTCTTTATTAGAGAAATAATTGGATTAGTATAATGAGCTGGATTTTGATACAATTTTGACCCTGTTTGTTAGCTTATTTGTATTGGATTTGTTTACTGCAGTGCAACATCTATGGCTGAAATTGATCAAAGTTTTGGTGAACAAGATGTAGATCATGTACCCGAGAACTTAGAAGTTCCAGAAAATTTGGAAGTGCCAGAAAACTTGGAAGTGCAGGAAGACTTGGAAGTGCCGGAGAACTCAGAATTGAAAGACCACCTAGAAGTGCCAGAGGACTCCCAGCCTGAACAAAAACAAGGGCATGATGAGGTACCTGTGGTTGAAAAGAAGTGGCCTGGATGGCCCGGTGAGAGCGTTTTCCGCATGCTGGTACCAGCACAAAAAGTTGGTAGCATAATTGGACGCAAGGGGGAGTTTATCAAGAAAATAGTTGAGGAGACAAGAGCACGCATTAAAATTCTTGATGGCCCTCCTGGGACAGCAGAAAGAGCTGTAAGTTTGTATCTTAGTTTTGTATGTTTTTTTGTAAGGCTTGTGATTGGGATAGTAGAATTCTACTTACATTTCTTTATGAATAAGTTTTCTGCTTCAGATCAACAGGTTGCTTAGAGTACAAATACCAATTTGTTTTTTCTAATCTCTTATCACTGTCTACTTCCTAGGGAACAATTACTGGTTTGAATAGCTCCATAATGGAAGTTCTAATGCATACGGTTTACTGGTATGAACTGTATTAACCAATGACAGAGTAGTGATAAGTTAAGGTAGCCCTATGTTGCTAGATATGCAGAAACAAATTCAGGATATTATGCGTCTGAAAGAGTGGAAATCAATTTTTTAAGCTAGAAATCTCTTACTGTGAAGAATTCTCAATTTATAAGAAGATTTCTGAAATGTTTGAACCTTCCCCAGCCCTTTCTCAAAAAGAAGAAAAAAGTAAAACGAAAAGTGATAGAATAACAGACTGTAGATTGAAGATCCCTCTCATCTTTGATTCTTAATGAAGACAGTTTGAAAAAAATCAAGTAAAAAATTCTTAATTTAAAGTTGATGGTGCGAAAAAAGATCGTACAATAATTATCGAAGAAAGATATAGAACATATTGAGTTAGCATGTACGAAATCAACAAGCCTTCATGTGTTTTCACCTTTGTTGGAGATTCTTAGTTGATTTCGTATAGTCCTTGTGCTTGAATTATTTTATTCATTTATATCCCACGATCATGTTATTTTCTTAGATTAGCTAATAGTTTTTACGATATTAAATAGGAGAGAAGTTTGCAACAAATCGATCCCCAATAAGCAGTATTATTTTATAGATCTGCTGTGTTTAAACATCTTGAAATATACATATAAAATAAAAGAAGACAATACAATAGAATGATGAAAAATGGTTATTGATGACTCCTATGACAATGAAACGCTGGATTAGCTATAATTCCAAAACTGTAACTTAAAGAAGACAGGAAAATAGTATCATCCAAAGCAATCCTAAAATGTGAATACAATTCCATCTATGGTTATGACAACAATGGATCTGTGCAGGTTCTATGCTCAATTTTTTAAGTCAACGACTCAATCATCATAAGATCCCAAACTTGAAGAACCAAAGGTCCAGATTGCAGAGATCAGCATTGTGCATTACAAAGTGCTGAAAAGTTAGATCCGTTTTAACACATATACTACTCGAACAATTCTATCAAGAGCTCTGCATTCTTCTGGTAACTTCAGAACTTGGATGATTGATGTCTTGCCACAAATGGTATACTTAATAAAAGAAAGAAACCAAAATAAGTAATAATACAGAGGTGAAGATTTATATTGGATTAATAGTTGTAAATGAGGTTGTTAACATTTCATTACAGTAACAATAAGCCAGTAATTGTTGATGGACAGTGTAAGAGAATTAGTTAGAATTAGAGATTTGTCTAGGCCTGTACATAGTGTTTTTTTTTTTTTTTTCCCCAATAGGTAATGGTCTTTGGTTAGAGTAAGATAGTTTCCACCAGAATTTCTAGTTTTCATTTGAATGCTCAGGCACAATTTCTCTTTGATAAATTGCTCAATTTTTTTTCCTTTAGTATGCTCATTTAACTGTTGCTCTTCAATAGGTAATGGTATCCGCGAAGGAAGAACCTGATTCTTCCCTTCCTCCTGCTATGGATGGTCTTTTGAGAGTTCACAAACGCATTGTTGATGGTTTGGATGGTGATTCTTCTCATGCTTCATCGAACGTGGGAGTAAAAGTGTCAACAAGGCTGCTTGTTCCGGCCTCACAGGCAGGAAGCTTAATTGGAAAACAGGGAGGAACTGTTAAATCCATCCAAGAAGGTTCTAATTGTATAGTGAGAGTTCTTGGATCAGGTGACTTTCCATAGATTTTCTCGTATTTTTCGCATGAAAATTAGATGGATGCATGGTAATGCTTTATATATTTATGCATATTTCGGATATGGGTTGTGCTGTATATTTTACACATGTTGGTGTAATCTATGGTTCATTATCATACTTATAGGAGTTTTGTTTTTAGCAGTTTGTTTAATAAAAATATCCATATTTTAATTATAATCTTTGTTACTGATATTTTTTTCCATCCCTATTGGCTGGGTTGATCAACTTGCTTTATCTGTTTCCCCCCTATTTTTTTTTTCTATCTACTTGGTATGTTGTATTATTTAAATGTTACTTAATTCTGTTGAAATGATTGCTGCAGAAGATCTACCAGTTTTCGCGCTTCAAGATGACAGGGTTGTTGAAGTTGTTGGTGAACCTGCTGGTGTGCACAAAGCAATTGAACTAATTGCTTCTCATCTTAGGAAATTTTTAGTTGACCGCAGTGTAATTCCAGTTTTTGAGATGCATGTGAGTTTTCTGATTCTTTGATTGCAACAGTTTGAATTGATTTTCAATGTGGAAATACATAAACATTTGTTTCTTTTCACCAGATGCAAATGGGGAATAACCAGGTAGAGCACATGCCACCTCATCAACCATGGGGGGGTCCACCTCAAGGACCTCCCCAAAGTGGTGGTGGAGGTCCTGGATTTGGACATAATCCTCAATACATGCCACCTCCAAGGCAGCATGACAATTACTATCCACCTGCAGACTTGCCGCCACAACCCATGGATAAACAACCTCATCATGGCATATTAGCATATGGAAGAGAAGCTCCTATAGGTGTACATGCATCTTCTAACGCACAAACAGCACCTTCAATGGTTTCACAGGTTATTTTTGTCTCCCTTGTTTGTTTTGCTTACATTCATCGTGAATTAATCTTTGCTGAATTTATATTCATAAATCATAAGTTTTGATGATATTTTGAAAGACTACTTTGAATTGAAAGTTTTATGATTGCTCTTAGCCTCTTCTTCTACAGATTTTTTATTTTTTGGGTAGTGAGCACTTATTTTAACTTTTAAGCAGTGTTGACGTATATGTTTCTATGTTGTATTTAATTACTACTGTTCATGATCTCAGAGAGAGGTCTTTTTTCATATCGTTTTGTAACTCAGGTTTTGAATTGTGAGATTGACTTCAGCTGTCCATACAGAACTTGCTCAATGATTGTAGATAGAACCATAGAAACGATGGAACCCAGTATATCCAATTATTATATTTACTACCAAGTAGTTACTAGCGTTTTTTTTCTATTCCCTACATCGATACAATTTCTTATTTCTTTGTAAGGAGCCTAGGTCAAAAAAAAAGAAAAAAAATCATTGTTGGGATAGTTATAGTAGCAAAAGCATTTGAATTTTTCTTTTATACATTGGAAGAATCTTCCAATTTTGTTATGCAGTTACAAGTGGCATTTCTAGACAAGTGATTCTTTGTTCGTTTTTACTGTATCAGCTAACTAAACAATCTCTCTTATTTTGTTTTTGCAGATTACCCATCAAATGCAAATTCCGCTATCTTTTGCTGATGCTGTTATAGGAACTTCTGGTGCAAGCATAAGCTACATCAGACGAGCTAGTGGAGCAACTGTTACAATACAAGAGACTCGGGGTAATCCTACAGAAATGACAGTTGAAATTAGTGGAAGTGCTTCTCAAGTCCAAACAGCTCAGCAACTGATACAGGCAATCCTCCCTACCCTGGATTTATTACCTTTTTTTACGATTCTGTTCCAGTTATAGTTTGCTTCTTATCAGGTAAAGGGCTTATTTTTCTCTTGCCTTTTGCAGAATTTCATGGCTGATGCTGCTGGATCAGCACAAACTCAAGCTGCTGCCCCCGCAGACCAAGGTTATAATTCTTATGCTGCTCATGGTTCTGTGTATGCTTCTCCACCATCAAATGCAGGACACACAGGCCATGCTGGAGGCTATGGCTCGGTCTATGGAGCAAACTACGGGTACTAAGTAGGAGGGGAGTTTAATTTGGTTTGTTATTGTTGGAACTATAAAATAGCAATTGTTGAGAACCTGATGACCACCAAATAGTTTTTTTGTTTTTCCCTCTAAATGACAGTTGTAATTTTGTACTTGGCGATGTTGTCAAATCTTCTAGAACTAGTTACATTTGTTAGATTTGATCGTGTGCACTAGGCTAATCGTTAGGGTTGAGCCATTTTCATTTTGTGATTACTTACTCTTCCCGTACGAACTTTTTGCTGCTGCTGCTCAATTTTCGTCATTGTACATTCTGATTTACTTTGCCCATTGGAAACGCTCTCGCAAACTGCTCCTGTGGAGCACTATTGGTTGGAAGAAAGTCAATGGAATATTATGTTTTAGATGCTTTAAGCGTTGACTTTAGAGTCTTGCAACAGCAATAATATAAAAGGGCGAGCAGAAAAAATTTCCTAGCCTAGTTGTTGTTTAGTCAATTTTGCGGGCAATGAAACAGGCTCAGCTTGGAGGATATTTTTATATTTATTTCCAATAATTTCAAGTACAACGTTAGGCCAGCATGTATTCATTTGAAGGGAACTGAGAGGAGTATGTTTTAGGGGGGTTTTATACATGGGAACGTCGTTGTTCAATAGGGAACAGCATTTTCTGTTTGGTGATATGTGGCGGTACTTCCACACACACACAAGGGCAGGCTTTGATTTTGTGCCAGTGAATTTCAATCACAACTTCAACATATAGAGAGTTAAGAAACGCGTAGCTTACCGTCGAACCTCTTCGAGGATTAAAATTTGATTACTCAATCTCATCCGGTGGCTTACTAAACTGCAATTTTGTTAATTTTAATATCCAACTTTTATTTAATCGAGAGTTCCCCATGAAAAAATAAATCATTAAAGGACAGTGTCCTTTTCCCAGTAAGCTTCCAGGATGCAGCCATGAAAGCTCCCGAGCCTTCTTCCGACGACGTTGAAAACGTCAAACTATAACAAGTAAATTCGTGTATCCATTCCACCACATATGATCAGACGATATTTATATAATAACACAAAGTTGAACTTCGTAAGCTCACATGATCCCCAGTTATCCAAAAGCCTAGAAGACAGATCAGAAGAACTCGTTTGTAATGGATCGAACAGTATTCGAGGCTGCAGCATCAGGAGACTTCGACCCTATTGAAAGATTGAAAGAAAAGCAGATTTTGGAGTTATTAACACCTCAAATGAGCACCATTCTCCATATTTCCGTCAGATTTAATCAGCACAAGTTCACAGAACAACTTCTCAACCTGTGTCCAAGGCTGCTGCTCAAAGCGAACGCCGCAGGCGAAACTCCCCTCCATATAGCAGCCAGGGTTGGGAACCAAGAAATGGTTCGGCTCCTCATTGACTGCGCTGGTGATGTCGAGAGAGCGCAAGCCGACGCGAGGAATATGCTGAGGATGAGAGATTTGGCTAAGGAAGATACTGCTTTGCACGTTGGGGTGAGAAATGGTCACCTTGGAGTGGCCATGTTATTGATTGATGCAGATCGGGACTCGCTGGATGTATTCAATAAAGCTAACGAGTCTCCACTTTTTCTCGCCGTGGAGGGTGGTTTTCTTGATATTGCCGAACACATCATGGAAAAATGCCGTTTCACATCTCCGCCGACGTGCCGCGGCTCTAATGGAATGAATGCTTTGCATGCGGCAGTGATTCGGACCCGTCATGGTAATTTAGAAGTTCCACAGTAGTTTATCCCTTGTTCTCAGTTCCACAAGAATGGGTTGACCCTTTTGGCTTTCTGGTCAACTTGTTTAATTACAGCTTGAAATGCTTTTGAATCGTTCTTTCTTTGCTCTTCATTTTGTACTAATTACATTAGTGAGACCTCCAATTAGACCATGTCTTTATAGAACAACCTCCTGTCTGATTTCATGTTTCAGCTATATTTTTGGAACATCATGTGCCAGATTTATCTCTCGAGAACTTGCGGCGACTGATTCGGAGTTTTCTTTTACACTTGGAAGAATTCATCGGAAGATTACCCCAAAAAACTGAAATAGGTGATGTACACACTCTTCTTCTCAGCTTCTTTAGGTTTTTTTTTGGTCATTGAAATTTATACATACTCTAAAATCAACAGAGCTTTTCAATTACTATTGCTAGATATAATAGGACTACTACTAGAGAGGGAAGAAACTCAAAAGGCTGCTTTACTAGAACAACAGGACAATTTACTCCAATGGACTCCTCTTCATTATGCTGCATTCTTGGGTCACCTTGAAGCAACCAAACTTATTCTTCAACAGAAGTTTAGTTCAGTTGCATACCTGAAGGACAAAGAAGGCATGTCCGCTCTTCACATTGCAGCTAAAGAAGGCCATGTCCGAGTAATGCGAGAAATCGTTCATCAAAAACCGGAGGCTTGTGATTTGGTTGACATAAGAGGCTGGACACCTCTTCATGTTGCTGTTGTCAATGGAAAACTGAGAGTTGTCAAGTATATTCTCAACACTCCAAGGCTAGAGTTCATGCTAAACGTAGCGGATAAAGATGGGAACACTCCGTTGCATTTAGCCGCCGGCTGTAGAAAGCAGAGGATTATAAAGATTCTAGTTGAGGATTACAGAGTGGACAAGAGGGCTACTAATCTCAGGTACCTTAAGCCCATTGACATAGTTCGAACTAATGCAAATATAGGAGAACTTGTAAGGGTAGGCCTCCAAATTCTTAATTTCTTAGTATATATATCACAATATATAGTGTTGATCAACTAGTTTTAGAGCATGAGAGTGATGTTGGTTTATTCATTACTATTTTCAGAGTTGGCTTATAAAGAAGTTGGAACGACAGGGTGGGCAAGAGAGTTTACAATCAATCGTTCACAGGGTAGAACGTGGGAACCAATTAGTTACAAACGACAAGAGCACAGTTGATAATTCAGAAGAAGAGCAAGAAAACAACGATGACAAAGGCGTCATATCTGGACATCATCACATAGAAAATCCCATCAAATCTCGTCGTTTGAAGAAAATCTTAGACACCCATTTGCTGGTAGCGGCTCTTATTGCAACAGTGACATTTACAGCAGCTTTTACCATACCTGGAGGGTATGAAAACGACAACAGTGATCATATTGGTAAGGGAATGGCAGTTTTGTCAAACGAGTCTTTCTTCAAAGTATTTGTCGTTGCAGATTCAGTAGCCTTCTACTGCTCAACAGCCTCAGTTCTGCTTCAGTTCTTTAGCTCAGTTGAGCATAATTACCATCTTCTCCTGCGTTTTACAAAAATTGCAGCCGCTCTTACTTACATTTCCATCTTTGGAATGGTGGTGGCTTTCACTTCTGGCTTGCGCGTCGTCATGCCAAGCTCGTCGAGTCTAGCAGAGTATACTCTCATCATGGGTGGTTGCTGTGTGTTTCTTTTCATCATAGGCTGTCTGTAGATAGCAAATGAATGAATTAGTCCTTTTCTTTCTATGTAAAGAAATTAGTGGGAAAGAATTGACCATTTGGATTCACATGAAGTTTATTTTGATTGTACAAATTTTTACAAGAAGATTAGAAAAGTACGAGTACTGTTACATACGTTTGACAAAAGTACGTAATTTGGTTACATAATTCAGAGGTATGTACATAAAATTGGTTACTAGGCCAATGAATGGCTTCAAATGAGCCTAGTAACGGGCAACTTAATATACTAATTGTTTAATCAATGAATGCTTGAATATTGATGAGAGTACTCAAATAATTTAGTCAGCTGTGGAAAGATTGTGAATAAGTCGACCATATAAACCAAGAAAAGTACTCCCTAAATCCGCGTAGGTATGCAATTGATCAAGCATTTTAAACTCAACAAGGGTAGAGTCAGGCAGTTTGAATATATCAGGCCAGGCCAGAATCAGGCCAAGGCTAAATAATTAGGTTTGATTGTGCACTTGTGAACGACTTTTATCAAAGACTGATTATTTCATGTGTCAAGACCTTTGACAGGCTATATGATTATTTTAAAATAATAGTTGAGCCATTTTCAAACCCATCTTCATTTTAAAATAATAGTTGAGCCATTTTTCAAACCCATCTTCAAAGTCAAACCAAATACAATATTCATGGAACTGAAACTGAAAGGAACTTCAATTAATAATAATTAGACTTTTGAGTGCAACTTAACGTGTACAATATATGCAAATAAGTAATTCAAGAGCAAAAATTTTCAAAATTTTCTTTGTGCTAGTGTTTAACACATGGAAGCCTATATGATACTTTGAGAAACTTGAAATCACCTGATCTCTACTCATAATGCTAGTTATAAGGGAAAAATTATACTCAATGATACTACTTTCACAAGATTAAATTTGTGAATTTACATGTTACAGACAAATTATAAAGAATAGGGGAGCAAGACCATGCATGCATGGTAATTATTTGGTTGGACAAAATGAATTCTAGCCGGTATTAAGCTTGAGTTACAAGTTTTTATTTCAGAAATGTTTGCTTAGAGTTGACCTTTTCATTGGGAGCAGCCAGTTTCATGTCCTTTCCATTTTTTTTATTCAGCATCAATATATATATATATATATATATAACTTTTTGAACTGACAATATATTTTATATTTGTGAGGTACGAGCTGTACAGTGCTGCAGCTTCAAAAAGCAGCATTTTCTCTGAAAGTTTCAGGTAAGAGTGGAAGTAGAGGAAAAGAGGAGGAGGAGACACTTTGGGTTAAATAACATATAACCATTTATAATATTGCACTAAAAAGAAAAAATATATAAATAATTCAGCTAACACACTATCTTATAGAATGCAGTGTGTATAAAATGCCT
Source organism: Parasponia andersonii (assembly GCA_002914805.1). Taxonomy (NCBI): domain Eukaryota; kingdom Viridiplantae; phylum Streptophyta; class Magnoliopsida; order Rosales; family Cannabaceae; genus Trema; species Trema andersonii. The sequence goes on along the minus strand of JXTB01000318.1, from coordinate 342,426 downwards.
GATTGCAATATGTACATGAAATTGATAAAAACACAGCTATAAGCTGAGATCCAAGAACAAAAATGGATCTTGAGCTGTATAATGCTGCAATCCATGGAAGCAGTGAACTATCTGAGAAACTCACTGAAGTTGGTTCCAATATATATCTTGGCCAATTTACATCCCAAAACAATACCATTCTTCATGTGGCAGCAAAATCGGGCCAAAGAAAGCTTGCAGAAGATGTTCTGTACTCGAATTCTTCGCTTCTGTATGAAACGAACATGAGAGACAACACTGCACTACATATTGCAGCAAGGCTGGGGCATTTGGAGATGATTCGCTTGATAGTAAACAAGGCAAAGGAGCAAGACCTTAAAGCTGACCGGAGTCTGCTAAGGATGACAAATTTGAAAGGGGACACGGCTCTACATGAAGCTGTTCGAAATGGTCACTATGAGGTAGCCATGTTACTGATTGACGAAGACTGAGATTTGACATGTTTCGTCAACAATGTTGGAGAATGTCCTTTGTTCTTGGCTGTGGATAGAGGCTTTTACAAGGTTGCTCTTCATATCCTTGAGACTGCACCCAAGTGCTCTTATGGAGGAAGGAACGGTTTGAATGCTTTGCATTCAGCCGTGATTCGAACACATAAAAGTTAGTATTGATCACATTGTTGTTGTTATTTTTTTTTTTTGGGGTATTTTTTTCTTATTCTGTCCTCCAAATTTTGGTTTTTTCTTTACATTATTTAGGCTAAGACTCACAGCAGGCTGTTGATTTTGTTTCTTGTGGACAATCATTTCAAATCCACTAACAAAATGACACTTCCATTATGGAGGAACTGCTCCTATATTGATCAATTCATATGCTTTGGTTTCGAGTTTCCCATCTCAAAGTATGAAATAGATATCTCAGGTGCAGGTAAAGTTTTAAGTTCACTGGTTTAGAAATTATTACAGACAATAACACTTTGAAAGACTCATTTATATGATTCACTTTGCTGACTCTTAACAATTTTCCCCTCTCGGGTTGCAGATTTTGTGGGAAAGGTTTCTAAAAAATGTCCATCTTCAATTGTAGAAGCTGATGACTTTGGTTGGATACCTCTTCACTATGCGGCGCACTTAGGCAACCTAGAAGTTGTTGAACTGCTTTTGGAGGTCAATCATTCTTCAATTACGTACGTAAAGGACAATGAAGGCATGTCTGCTCTTCACATTGCAGCTAAGGAAGGACATGTGAATGTGATGAAATCGATAGTCACAAAATGCCTGGATACTTGTGAGTTGTTGGATGATAGAGAACGAACTGCTTTTCATGTTGCTGTGGAGAGTAGAAAGAAAAATGCAGTAAAATTTTTCCTCCAAACACTTGCTTTTCAAGATCTTATAAATGAGCAAGATAAGTAAGGTAATACCCCTTTGCATCTGGCTGCTTTCCAAGGACATTCCAAGATTTTGGAAATGATGGCCAAAGACCCAAGAGTTGACAAAGGGGCTCTAAACAAGACTGGAACGACCACCATTGACATCATCCGATCAAGCAAGCAGCTTAGGGAGCTTGAAAGAGTAAGCTGTTGTTAAAAGTCATTGATAAACAACATAAAAAAACTAGATAATCCAAGATTTTTTTTTTTAAAAAAAATAGTACTAATAAGGTATCTTTGTAACAGCTTAAAACTCTGAGTATGGCCACTTTGGAGATAAAGGGAGCTCTGCCAAGTTTGGAACAAAACGTCATCAGAGAAACTACGGAAGTACAGGCATTGATTGAGATAAAACAACGCGGGAAAACTCAAGCCGCAGAGAGCAAAGAAGATGAAAAAGCCAGGACGAAACTGGTTGAAGCAAGCAAATTTTATGTTTCAGATAAGTGCAAAGACAATGAACCTGAAACAAATTCTCAAGGATACAAGTCTCTAGATATTACAGACCTGTCAAGCATTAACTTATTGGTAACCACAATCATATCAGCAGTCACATTTGTGGCGGCATTCACAATGCCTGGCGGATACAACGAACAAGGCATGGCGATTTTAAGTGGGAAAAGTGATTTCAAAACGTTTCTTCTGTTTGATTCCTTGGCTTTTGGTTGCTCAGCAGCCTCCACGTTTGTCCACTTTCTAGTTGCGGCCTGGCCTAAGCGTTTGGGATTCATATACCCGATATACTGCCTGACAATCTTGATTGAGCTAGCACTTGTGGCATTGGCACTATCTTTTGTTTATGGTGCACTTGTAGTCTTTCCTCAGAAGTCAGGGCTTGCTAACTTGGCTACAAACAGCGTTCTTCTGTCCTTTCCATTCCTGTTATGTACTTTTGTCTGAAGATCACTTACAACACCTATTACTTGTCCAATGCCCATGCTCTTTTTTCAAAAAAGGCGTGGTGCAAAAGCATGTAAAGTGTCGAATACTTTGGGGTTATTTCAGATTTTAGATTCCACTCTTTCAGATTTCTTTTTCGGATGTGAAATTGTGATCAGTTGGGTTTTACCCCTTTGGTCCTTTTACTGGTACGAGAGATTGTAATTAGTATGAGTGTGTAAACATACTAATTCGTATAAAACGTACACATTAAGTAAATATACCCCGATTGAAGTACACATCAACGGGCTACAATACTTTTAGATGGCTGAATGGATAAGAATATTTTCGGTGGAAAATTGTGAGCTCGTTAGTTAATCTATGTGCTCTCTTACTTGCAAAGTTGCAGTGATATGTAGTTTCTTTGTTTTACTGGGTGTATGTGCAATACATATGTATGTATAAACAGCAAGATACATGCATAAGAAGTCTCAAGAGCTCAAGTTACCAATAGTTAGGTATAGCTAGTTTTGCTGCTAATTTCATAATTAAAATTGAATTTTGGAGCGAGTCCAGTTGGAATGCTTTTTCTTGCAATCAATTTTTCCTAACCGCAGTTGTTACCATGAAAAGACACAAAGTGACAATTACTACCAGCTAGTGGTTTGTCACCAGAAAAGTCCATTATTCATTTTTGAAACAATTCAATGATAAAAGTGGTAGAATCATGACTTCTCTATGCCTAAAGTATTCATATAGTAGACTCACGTTTCTTCCTTGTATTCTTCCAAGATGCCTAAACCTTCCATATCTTATGATTACTAGACTTTGAAATCTCATTTGGCATAAAACAGCTAAAGAACATGCGTATTTTCAATTTTTTAGGCTGTGCTAGGTCCATTTCTTGCTAAGTTTTTTCAGTTGGCAAAGAAAATAGGAGCAGGGAAAGCGAGGGAATATGATCCAATACATCACATCACTTGGAAAAACCGGGCAAGTTGTCCCTTTAACAGGAATCTTAGCCAAACTTTCCTCATTTTAACATATTATATTTAGTTTTGAGACAAGGATCAATGGAAGATTCTCCATAACATAATTATATATTTTTTAATTTCTTACCTGTTACTTGAAGCAGAATATATAATGACCTCCCTGGCTCTCATAAAAATGCCACTCACAAACTCACATTTCATCAGCTTGCAAACCAACTCAGCTCTCTGAGTCATAGTTCCTTCACATTTCAATATGGAGGACAGTCACAATGACTCTAGGTCTGTCTGTGAGAAAATTTTCTGTTGTATATTTCCAACTTCTCAAGAAACAAGTCACTCACACCTGAAACAATACCATCTGCCTGCATCCCAACCATCCTATCTTTCAGAGCAGGAGTACTACAAGCAACATACAGAGAAGTACAAGCCTAAATTTGAGCAACCAGCAAAAGCAATCACTGGTGAGAGGCTGCCCTTTGCTGATTCAGATGTCGAGCGGTATGTTCAGAAACAAGGTCAGAGATCGGGTTCTGATATCAACGAGGCCTTTTCCGATTACATTAACCGAGCCAAGTTTAAGATCAGAGCTATGTCAAATGTTGGTGGTGGTGATCATAGAGAGACCACGTCCAATGAAGATGAGGTTTATGATGCAGAGAAGAAAGCTGATGCTAATGATGTGTTTGTGGACTATATTAATCGCGCTAAGCTCAAGATCAGCAAGACTTCTAGCATTGGAAGCAAAAGGATGATCTCTTTTTAGAAAATGAGAATAATTTACTCAAATTCTTTGTTAATGGTGGTCTTTATGGTTCGTTCTTTATAAATAATGGTCTTGATGACTATAATGGTGGTGTGTTAAGCCCGTTCATGGTTTTTCTGTTCTCTCTGATATGAGATTAATTTCTTGTGTGGAACAATTCGGTTCCTTCTATATGTGATACCTCATTTGATTTATTCAGTTAAGTCTGTATTACTTTCAATGAAAGTTAAATACAAATGTTTAATATTTTTAAATCCACTTGTTGCTTTAGAATTCGACCAATAAAGTCTTGAACTTGCCTCATTTTCAATGATGAGACAATTTAGCCAGTTCCTTTTATTGCCATGTCTGGTGAATATGACTATAATATAACAAGATATTGAAAAAGACCCCCTTCAAGAAAAAGTAAAAGATATTGTAAAGAAGCTTTCCTGATTATTAATCCTAATTAAAGATATTACACCAGCATCTCACATGTTCATGGAAATCTTCTGTGTAATGTTATTCAACATCCAGCTCTTTCGGACTATACACTATTCTTTAAGAGATAACCAAGAATCATATTTTAGTGCCAAACTCGTGAAGGAAGACAACTAAACACATTCCTAAATAGTTAATTGTCTTAATTGGCTGTAAACTAGTTTAAGATTCTAGCAGAAGAGAAGTGTGATTTTCCGTCTGAAAACTACGCATCTCTTTTAGACCTTTAAAAATGATTAGGGGAATCACGTTTTCTCATGGTAGGCGTCACCAATATAGGATATTCCTGAACTTGTTATGGAATAGTTGCTCATTTTTACAAAGTACCATTTCTAAGATGCTATTTTGAAATTTTGGCTCAACTTGTCACTTTCTCATCTGCCTGAAATAACCTGTCCTATTATACGACTCTTGAAAAATATTTAATACCTTTCGTAGATTGTGCTGTATTAGGTGTACAAGTAAGATTCGAGTTTCTGAAGAAATTATAGCCAAGGAAAGGAAGAGAGAATGTGATACCAGACGGCTTTTTATTAAGAATCTTAGCCAAACCCTCTTACATCTTAATAACCACTTGATATTTCTTTCCATCCATTTAGAGAGATAAATACCAACTAATCTAGGCCTTTCAAAGTTGCACTCCATACAACCTCCTAGATTTTACTACCATCTGTTTCGTTTCGAAATCATAACAAACTTTCTCATCTTTCTTTTGCTTCCATTATGTCAATGGAAAAGGGTGAGAATCTATCCAACTCCCCAAGTGCTTGTGAGAAAGTCTTTACATGTATCCTCTGTTGCAACTGTCAAACCAATCAAGATATCTCAGACCACCAGCAAGACCACAAGCCTGCACCAGGTGCTTCAAATCTTTCACATCCAACTCAAAATCATGCTGGGAAAACTAGTGATGTCCAACCTGAAAGCCAGAAAGCCGAAGCTGAAAAGTACAAGTTAGAGCTACCACCAAAAGCCAAAGTTGCTGTGGACAGTAGTGAACCAGACGTTAAACATGATGGTGAAAAATCAGATGTGGGAAAGAATGATTTGTTTTCAGACTACATTCATCAGGCAAAGATGAAGATCAGAGCTGTGTCAAATCTTGGCAGTGGGAAGACTGCCTCTGAAGCTGATGATATTCATGATACTGAGAAAGACAACAGTGCTAAAGACGGATTCTCGGATTACATTAATCGCGCTAAAATGATGATCAGGAAGACATCAAGTGCTGGAAGGAGGAAGAGCAACTCCCTCAAAAGAGAATAAAAGAATACAAAGAAAGCCTTTATGATGCCGCTGTCATAATATTTGAATATACGTTGAAGGTACTGAGGAATAACAACCGTGGTTCTCGTAATGCATGCATAAACTAGTAAATTGAGCTAAACTTGTTCAATGTTCTTTGTGTGTAGTGTGTATTGTATTTCACATTTGAGTCTATATTGTATTTTTTGTTGGGAAATGCCTTCTTTTCCTTATGAAATGTGGGGTAAGCCGAATTGGTCTTTTAGCTTTCTTTTCTTAGTTGCAGATACTTGAGGAGAATCACACCTAACCAAGGCTTTCTAGAATACATAGTAATAACAAATAAGAAAAAAATTCCGCTTTTGGTCCTTCCGAAAAAAGATCAAGTTTGAAAAATAAGACAACTTATTGCTCGTATATGTTACATCTACGTCTTTATTTCTAAATCTCCTTCAAACTCACTGCCAAATCATGTGCATCTCGCTTCGAACAAACACAGAGAAATGAGGCGAGGACTAACATTAAGTGGCCTCTCTGATGTTAGATCTGACAGTCTGAATAAAAGGTTGATCGAAATCTTCCAAGCGAAAAATGGTTTCATTGATTAGGCCTAATGAAGTAGTCTCGTCCACTTAGAACTTAGAAGCACAATATTTCATGGTTCAGAAACTGCATGAACCATAGTCGATCTCAAATTCTTGATCAAGATACGGGAAAAAGTCAGTAGTAGCCGAGATGTGTAAAACAGTGAAAGTTGAAAGTTGTGCACAGAAACCTGGAAAGCCACTTTCTAAAAGTTGGATACTACAATCATCACGTATTGCTACTTAACATCAACTTATTGGATTGAACATTCACATATGATGGTACATAATGATCTTACTTCACATAATTCTAACAAATAGAAGATTAACTTAACGATCCGACTAACAAAAACTAAATAAATAATCACAAAGCAAGAATTCCTTTGCACAGAAGACGTCTGGACTCTAGACTTAAAAAGCAGCAAAGCAATTGTCAAAAGAGACAAGTTATATGGGTGCAGCACATGTGGTTCTAAAGTGCCCCGTCTGATTGCAGCGACTACAATGCACAACTCGCTTCACACGACCACGATCTTCTGCTCGAACTCGTTTCTTTCTTGGCCGTCCTGGTGGCCGGAGCGACTTAGGCGGGTTGATTACAACCTCAGCAGCTTTGTTGGCATTTGGGTCTCCCTCAGTTAACTCCTTCCATAGAGATTTATCTGGAATGGGATGTATTGTTTGCGAGTATGTCTTCCGATAAGTTGCCACTGTAAAACAGCTTTCTGTGAATCGGTGGACATTTTGCCTACAAGAGAGAAGCGCTGCCACAGCATGAGCACAGGGCAAACCATAAAGCTGCCAGCCTCGACAAAGGCAGCAACGGTTTCGAATGTCAACAATATTTGTTCCCTCGTGAGATATGACTTCAAATTCAGCTTCATTAGCACGAAGGACCTGATAGGTACGTGCACGCTCTAGTGCCTCTGCAACACGCCTCTCTGCAGTAGGCACAAGTATTGACGTCCACTGCATACTGGTTTCTCGGCGTTCATTAAACCAAGTCATCAATTGCCTTCTAATGCATTCCATCATCTGGATTATAGGAAGCCCAGAGGCCTCCAAGATCCAGGTATTCAATGACTCAACGATATTAGCTGTCAAATGCCCAAATCTTGTCCCCTCAAAATAAGCAGTAGCCCACAAGCGAGGTGGAATACGTCTAATCCAATATGCAGCATCCTGCGATATTTCTTCAATCTCTAAAATTTTTGCTTCAAATTCAATGACTGTAAGAACATGAGCAGCTTCCCATAAAAGGTTGACAAGAATCGTATTGTTAAACTCCTTGCGAAAGCTGTCACTCAAATGACGCATGCAAAAACCATGAAATGCAGTTGGAAAATTTGCTTCCACTCCATCTACAATGCACTTCATCCTGTCTGACAAGATTGTAAGCCTAGGCATGTTTTCTGTATTGATCTCAAGCAGGTTACGGAGTTCAGATAGAAACCACATCCAATTATCATCATTTTCCTCATCAACAACACCAAATGCTAGAGGAAACAGAGCACCATCACCATCAAAACCAGTAGCAAGAAGCAATGTACCCAGATATTTACTCTTCAAATATGTCCTATCAAGCCCAAGGAGTGGCCGGCAAGCATTTAGAAAACCATAAATTGATGCCTGAAATGATATGAATAGATGCTGGAAGCAATTATCATTTGGATTTCCATAAACAGATGCAATACTCCCTGGGTTTGTGCGTTTAACCTGTTCACAATATTGAGGAAGCAATCTGTACCCTTCTTCAAAGGATCCACGCATAGCAGCCATTATGCGTTCCTTGCCTCGCCAGGCTTGCTTATAGGATAAGGTAATACCATGGACCCGGTGAATCTCCTCCAGTATCTCCTTTGGCTTGTAATTAGGATTCTCCTTGAGTCGTTGCTCCACAGAGTTTGCAACCCACTGAACTGAGGCTTGCTGATGGCCAAGATGAGCAATGCCACCACATGTATGAGACTCATGGATGGTCCTGATAGTGAAAGTTGGAACTCCTGGGAGCTTTGCCGCATGAATACGCCAGGGACATCCCTCACTGGCACATTTGGCAGTGAAACGAGTCTTGTCAGATTTTATTGTTTGCATTTCAAAATGCAGGGCAATCGCAGTGTCCCTTAAAGCCCTGCGGCAGCTCTTGACATCTGGGAACTCTTGTCCAACTGACAGCTCATAAGTAGGACTTGCAACAATCATACGGGCCTGAATCACAGGAGTGGTAGGAACTACAAGCTCGGAATCCTCAATCTCCATATCGTGAGCAGATTCAATTGCCAATTCCTGACTCTGATCCACCACGGCTAGTTCAAGGTTGTCATCAAGTTCTTGGGTTTCCGACACAGCCAACTCATTGTTATCTGATAAAGCCAACTCATGATTCTGAGCAGTAAGAGCCAATTCATGGTTTTCATGTTCAGGTTTTCGATCCATAGCTAACTCGTTCTCATGCCCATAATTGTGACCATCATCGCCTTCTTGGTCATGATTCTGTCCTAACCCCAAATCATGGTCATGGGCATGCCCTAAATCCAAATCATGGTCATGGGGCTCATTTAAGCCCAAATGATGCTCATGAGCTTGCCCAACTTCCAAACCATGGCTCTGACCAAGATCAAGGTTGTGATTATGGCCCAGCACCATCTGCTGATTCTGACCAAGTGCTAAATTATGATTCTGACCAAGTATCAGTTCATGGTTAGCCATTCCAAGAAACCAGTATCAATATATGAAAACTAGAGCAACAATAACAAAATCAGCTCCAATGTCTCCCGAAAAGTTGACTAGTTTATAATACTGTTTCTCCAACTATATCAAAGCATGCCTGCCAAGCAAAGTAACAGTAGTCAAGCTAAAAAAACCATATTATTCAATCAAGCAGTATACAGAAAACCATGTACATCCTATACTGACTTGGATAACCACGTAAAAAGAACACACCCAGCTAGCACTAGGAAGACAATTTCAAAATCTTCAACTTCTCAATGTCCCCATAACAAAATATCATTAAAATCTGCAATGCTACTAAACAATAGAAGCTCTTCTTCTATTCTAAAAGAAAACTTCACTAAGCAAAACCACCACCACCAGGCGACTGTTGCAAACAACACAACAGATGGAAAAAAGGAAATACAACACATGACAAACAAAATGAAAGGACCCCGTAAAATTGCAAATCAGCTAGCTCTCCTGCATCCGTCCCACAACATCTAACAACACTCAAACGGGAGTAGTAGTCTCCCCCTTTTCCCTTGATTTTTAATACCAAACAAGAGTAATGACCTAATGCAAAAACTCTTACCTTATTATGCAAAATTTTATGCTTAATGGCTGCCAACAAGTTGAGAAGCATAAATATACAGGGAGGCTAGGTTCGCTAGAATAATCTTCTTCTTTTTTTTTTTTTCCCAAAAAAATATTTAATTTCGCTCGGAAAAATCATTCAAAAACACATGTTCCATTTTTTCTTTCTTTAACTTCAACAGCTTCAAAGTTAGACCACCCAACCAAACAAAAAGATCTTAATAAAACCAAGCAAATACCAATGATTGAAGTTAGTTGTAAAAATGTATAAACAACAAGAATTTGATACTAAACCAATTCAAAAATAAGAAAAATAAAACAAAACCCACCTAGAAACACCCACAAAACAAAACATCAAACTAAACCAGCTTCCAAAATAATAATTTTCACGGAAAATTAAACCATGCCCACAAAATAAAACAATCAGTAAACCCAAAATCAACCATAAATAACCAAAACAGACCAAAAATAATACAACCCCATCACAGAAAATGCACAGAATAAAAGCTCTAACAGTGGGAATTGAACCAGAAATCATACGAAACCCTACCTCAGAACACGAGTGAGTCACCCCCAGAAAACCATTTCAGAACGGAGCAAATAACACAGAGAGAATAGCCAGTCGTTCATGAAGGTCCGGAAAAATGCTTTCGGACCCGGATCAAGGGGAGGAACGAGGGAGGGTGTCGCAATTGCAGTTAGGAGAGAGAAGGAGATTAATGGCGGGCGGAGGAAGAAGAAAGGGAAGGTAAGAAAACGAGAATTTGAAAAGTGGGGAAAATGGCGGGTAATGTAAAGAGAGAGAGTGGAGAAAATCGGAAAAGAAAGAAAGGAGAGAGAAAGGGCAAAGGAAGAGAGTGGTGGAAGACGAGGGAATTACAGGGGCAGAAGAGGCAGAGTTGTGAGGGTTGACAAGGGAAATACAGGTTTTGGGGCGTTCACAGAAAAAGGGGTATTTAGGTCAAAGAAATTCCGTCCTCCTTTACATAATTACTGTTTTGCCCAATGCCTACGGAAATTTTTTTTCCTTTAAATAATACAACACAATAATTAACTATTATATATGTAATGGGCTGGGCTGAGGATTCTCATTGGGCCCGAACAAAATTGGGAAATGGACCTAACTAAGTAATGTTTACGGCCCAAATGATTTAAAAAAAAAAATTATATAGTGACATTTTAGCGGCATTTAGAAATATGATCAAATTTTGGCCCCAATTTAAGTAAATATCCCTTCAAATTTTATAACAAAATGTCTGATATATATGTTTATATACCAAGTATAAAAAATTATATATTCAGTACATTTCAGTACAGTAACTGAAATTAGTAAATAAATATATTTACCAAATATATATATATATATATATATCTAGACATTTAGTTATAAAATTTTAAAAATAAACATTTACTTAATCAAATTTAAAATATTAGTCATTTATCTAAATTTTAGTGTCGTAGTCACAATATCAATGATCACTTATTGGTCTTAAAAAATTCAAAAATTTATGATCATAAAATATAGTGGCTACTTCCTTCCGAAAAAAAAAATAGTCATTAATGTCGTGACACTCCTAAACAAGTCGTTTTGACTAAATTATCCTTGAAAAGTCATCTTGGCTCAAATCACTGCTAGTCAGGTTCATTTAATTAGGTAAAATATACTTTCTCTATAGACAACTTTAGAAAATGCTTTTCTTCCAATAGTTTTTAGGTAATTACACTTTTTTTTTTTGAAAAAAAAGAGATACAAATGGATTTATATTCTCTTTGAAAGCGCTAAATATAATGGTGAGCGCTAGACAGAAGTGTCTACCAACTCCATCGAAAAAAAATGTGAATATTTAGCACAAGATAGGGTATCATGAGTACTAGAGTATCAATCGGTGCTAGATAAGGTGTTTAATAGCTCGACCTTTTTTTATCTAATTAGAACTAGATCACCGTTTGAATGTTTTGAGCTAGACACAAAAGCATTAAATAAGATATCTAGCAACTCGACCTCCTCTGTTTAGTCGAAATTGAACCCTAGATAAGAGAAATATTAGAAATATTTTAGTATTTAAAATAATTTAAAATTTAATAAAATGTATTCACCAAAAAATTATTAAAAGATATATTTCTTAAAATACACTATAACAAATGTGTATTTCACAAAGAACTTCAACAAAATTTTGTTTTGACTTGAGGTTTTTTGTAAATAGTTATTTGATATTAAACTTTTGATATATAGTAGTTTTGTACCTAGATGTACCTCTAGTAAGTTGAAAAACCTCAACCAGTCATAGAAAATTTAAGGACAAATTTGGAAATTTAATTAAAAAAACTATTATAAACAAAGAAATAATAAAGGAGGAACTGCAAAAGGTGAAAACTTAACCCCACGAACTACTATTACGCCTTATTTCCTCTTTTGTTTTTTTTTTTTTTAAGGGGCATTTAGAAGACGGCCATTTGACATTTTATTATAACACAAATCTCTTTTTTAATGTTTATACTAAATAACCGACACACCAAGTATTTAAGTTGATGTATCCGGTATACAAACCAATTATAAAAGCTACTATATTTCACATATAAACTATATCAATTTTAATATTACAGTTAAAATAAAATTGCTTATTATAAATACATGGACTATATTTTATGCATGCTTTATTTTTTTAGGTCAATTCTATAATTTTTGGGTTGAATTGTCAACAAACAAACGGACCAAATTTAAATTTTTTTTTTTTCGTTTCTTTTTGGTTTATAGTTAGTCGAGTTATTCGGTTTTTTCAGTGCATCAATTATTTTGCTCGCTTTACAGTTACTCCTAAGAGATGATTAAATTCTTTAAACTGTTACTTTGGTATTTTTGTAAATGTACTGATCTGTATTACATATATATATATTTGAAAATTTAGTTTAAATTCCACTTTATTGATACATTTCAGTTTTTCTTTTTACCAATCGGCCACCTCATTGAAATGACTCGAAACTATTCAAGACTCAGCTTGGTATTATCAGGACTAGTCTTTGATAAAATTGCTTTCAAATCAGATTATTTCATAATTTATAACGTTTTAAAAGCACATAGTTTAGTTAAAGATTTCGTGAGTAATTAGCTCAAAATTCCCCTTTTTACAACAAATTTATAAGCTAAAAAAATCCATCTTTTATTTTGAGTAAAATCATAAATTATTTAGCCAATACAATAATACCAAATTGATCCCTATATAATTTGATGAAAAATTCAAGCGTCTATCACCTTAATTAACTAATCATCCGATGGCAAAGACTTTGTCTTTTAAGTATCTTGATTGATTGATAGGTAGAAGAAAGTGCTTTTGTTCTAAGTTTTCAGATTAATAGAAAAGTTGAGAAGAGTAATATAATTGGTTAAAAATCTAAATAATTGTGTTTAGTTGTGTATTAGAATCTTTTTTATGATTTTCAGAAATGTCAAAACATTATGTTTGATTGGATACGAGAATGTGTTAATTTTTTGTATTTTATCCAAAATAATTGAAGTAATCATTTTTGGCCCCTTTTACAATAATGAATAAACATATTTTTTTAATAATAATATTAATTCCTTAGAAAATAAAAAGTATTTTTATCTAAAATAATTATAAAATTATCAAAACACACTTAAGTTATATACAGTTTTATGCGTTATTTTCTGGAATTGTGTATTTTTTTTAGGTCGTATATGGTTTTATATGTTATTTTCTAGAATAGTGTAATTCTATAAGTTGTATACGATTTTATATGTTATTTTCTGAAATTATATACTTTTTTAAGCCGTTTACGATTTTATGTGTTATTTTCTAGAATCGTGCACTTCTTTATGCTGAATATGATTTTATGTGTTATTTTCTGAAATCATATATTTTTTTAAGTTGTATATAGTTTTATGTGTTATTTTCTGAAATCGTGTACTTTTTTAGGGTTGTATACGGTTTTATGTGTATTTTTCTGAAATCATATACTTATTTAGGTTGTTTTTGGTTTAATGTGTTATTTTTTATAATCGAGAGAGGAACATATAGTTTTGAGTTTATAAGACACGTAGAATCCACCCTTTCAGATTGTTTTCATATTACTCCATTCCTCAGCAAAATGAGCCATGATGCATCCGTTTACTTGAGTTTCAAAAAAATCTAATATCCTATTCCAAATATGGGAATCTCCAAGATTCTCATTCTCACCCAAACTTTAACCCATACCAAATAATCCTTATATATCTATGATCTATTCCAAACAAGTATATAAAGGTTTTATATATTGGTAAACTTAGGGAAAAATAAAGAGAGGTCCAAGCAAACTTGCTTACTAAATTAGACAAAACAAATTGGAGGGGTAAGAAGAAAGTTGGAAAAAAGAACACAAGTTTTCTTTTTTTTTTTTTCAATAGTAAGAGAACCTTATAGTTTTAATGTTCAGTAATTTAAATCATAAAATTTAGACTATGCAAATTAATATATTAATATTAAAAATTTCTAAAAAATTGATACTTTAAATTTACTTTTTGAATAACTTTAATAAGTAAAAATAATAATAATACTATCAAAATTAAGGAGAATAATAATTATCCAGTTTTAATGAAGAATATTATTGTCTTTTTGTTACTACAAATATTTAAGAAACTAGTACATATTATCAATTTTCACAAATTTGTAATCTCATTGTATTATTTTGTAGAGTCAAAACTTTAAAATTTAAATTACAGAACATACGAGATTTGAGTATTTTTAGTAATTTACTCTTTAAAGGAAAAAAAAGACATGATTTAGCTCAAATTATACTTTGATACTTGTTGAAAATTTGAGATGTCGATCCCACAGAGGGGCGAAAAAGCAAGGAATTAAGAGACTAAATTATAAAAAAAAGGTTACATAAACATAAACACAAAAGAAATAAAATTGTAATGAAATTTTGAATTATTTTTGGACAAAAAATATCATAAAATTATAGAGAAAACAAAAATAAGAAACGAAAAGATATGCAAAAATCATAATATTACCTCACTAGTTAAATCTTGCTTCGATTTATACTATAACCCAATTACACAATTCACATCTCAATCACGTAGCTGGAAAATAATATAATAAAACTCTTTTTGACTACACATATATTTATTTTGTAAAACTCAATCAATTAAGCATAAAAATTCTATCTTAAAAGTTACCTAAAATCGACGATATATCCAGGAAACAATAATGCAATAAAAGATGAACTCTTAGCCTAGAATTTTACCAAAATAATTATATTTAATATTGATCACCAGGTAAGAAAAACTTGACTAAACTTACATGAGAATATACACAAAATCACTGGAATATTGAAAATCAAAAGATAAAAGTTTTTATAAAACAAAATTGTAAACTTTAAAATCACACTTGCATGAATCCAAAGGAAAAATATAAACTAGCTACATAATATTATTTTTCCCACAATCTTGTCTAGAGAAACTACTCAAAATGGAAATCCATTCTCTAAAAAATCTTAGAAAGAAATTGAGAGAATGAAATAAGTAGAGAGATGTGTGGGTTCTCACCCGTAATTTTGAAATGGAAGTCTATTTATAGCGTTTGAGACCCTTGCATTTAGCTTCTTCTTCAAATACATTTTGATTAAAAAATCAATAAAACCCAACATGTTGCACCGACAAAGATTTTATTCTTCTTCTTTTCTTCTCTTCAGCCAATTTTGTATTGCATTAAGCAAAACTTTGCTATTTAAAATTACTCCGCGCACATGACTATTGCTGTCTTCCTTTTGTTTCTTTATTAATGTGCCCATCTCCTAAGCTTCCTCAAGTAACTCAAAAGAATATTTCTTTTGTTTATTGCTTCACATGCACACAATATATGAAGCTCTCAATATGCCTTCTAATGTACCCCACATGCACACACATCACATGAGTTATATTCCTTATTAATGCAAAGGAGACTATTGATCTTATTCAAGTAGGCCTTGTTTATTCCGTTGGTTCTGGGTTACAAAAATAGCAATTTGTGAATTACCTTTACAAAAATGTCACTTTTATAAATAAGAATTACAAAAATAATGCACTACATAATATTCTTATAAAAATACCAATTTCAGCTTAATATTTCCACAAATACACCATTATAATCATCCTCAAAGTGATAATCTTGTGTTATGATCACAACCCCTAACTAGCTTATGGCAAGTCCTTAGCAATTCAAGCATAAACAAGAAACAAAACACGGTAAATAAGTCCGAATGGAAAAACTAACAAAGTTATCTAGACATTTCAAACAAGAAATCAATAAAAAATCACATATGCTATCAAAATCAGGTCGATCGTAACTCCCAAAGTTGTGTGTGTGTGCACTAAGCCAAACCTTTTTACCACAGACTATATTACATATAGCTTTGAAAATTTTTCTAAGTAAAAGCCTCAACTCCATATCCTCTTAAGTAAAGACATCAATTTAAAATGCAAGGGATTCACTCATGGAGTTGGAAATCAGAGAGTCACTCAAATGAAATAGGCAATATCTTAGGACAAACTCAAAAATAAATATTGATCAATTGATAGGAAAATTAACTATTTAGAATTCAACTATTATTATCACAAATGCCTTTCAGGATTTGAATGGACACTATGAGATAAAATTAGAGCATGGTGAGAAAAATTACAAGTGAAAAAAAAATTGTCTTCTAAGATTGAGAGAAGACTTTATTGCATTGAATTGATCTCTTTTTTTTTTTAGTTTTCTTTTTTTTTTGTACTTATATTTTTTTTTCCTTTTTTTTTTTAACTATAGATGAATATAACTGAAAGAATTTCTCATTGTTCCAAGGGTGGTCTTGTAAGTAGTGCGATATGCCCAGAGTGCATCAAAAAGGTGTAATGACCAATCTTTACAGTTAGGATTGACTGTCTTCTCTAAAATTTGCTTCACCTCCCAATTTGCTAGCTTAACTTGTCTATTGGTTTGCGGATAGTAGACAATTGAAACCTTGTGAAGAACACTATATTTGCACATCAAAGCCTCAAAAGAACAGTTATAGAAATGTGTCCCTTGGTCACTGATAATGGCACGTTGCGTACTATACCTAGATAGCACATTTTCTTTAAGATATTTAACCACAACAGTGTTATCATTAGTGCAACATGGCACGGCCTCAACCCATTTGGACACATAGTCATTAGCAAAAAGAATGTAAAGATAACCAAAATAAGTTGGAAAAGGACCCATAAAATCAATGCCCCAACAATCGAATATCTCAATGACAAGAATAGGGCTAAGGGGCATCATGTGATGATGGGTCAATGCACCTAGTCTTTAGCATATTTCACAAGAACGATAGAAAATGTTAGTGTCTTTGAACAAAGTGGGCTAATAAAGACCATATTGTAAAATCTTTATCGCAATCTTTTTCATAGAGAAATGACCACTACATGCCTCTGAATGATAAAAGTTTAAGACACTACTTACCTCAATTTCTGGAATGCATCTTCTTATAATTTGGTAAGGATCATCCCAATAAAAAATTTTTATATCAACTAAGAATTTATGCTTATCTTGTGCACTCTAGATCAATGGAATTTCACCAGAAACCAAATAGTTAATAATATATGCATATGATGACACTTGGCTAATAGAGAACAGGTGTTCATCAGGGTAGTCATCTCGAATGGATGGACCTTCGGCTGAATCATTGAATTCCAGATAAAATAAATGATCAGCCACAACATTTTCAACACCTTTTTTTATCCTTAATTATAAGATCAAATTCCTGCAATAAAAGAATCTACCTAATCAAGCGAGCCTTAGCATCCTTCTTAGAAAGAAGGTACTTGAGGGCCGCATGGTTAGCAAACATAGTGATAGTCGAACCAATAATGTATGTGTGAAATTTATCTAAGGCAAAGACAATAGCTAGTTGTTCTTTTTTAGCAGTAGAATAATTCATTTGAGCACCATTTAAGGTCCTATTAGCATAGTAAACAACAAAGGGCTCCTCCCTTCACTGACCAAAGACAGCTTTTACGGCATAATTTTCACATATAATTTTAAATGGCAGGTTTCAGTCAGGTGACTGCATGATTGGAGCGAAAGTGAGCTTGGCAACAAGTGTTTTAAATAATTCATCACACTCCAGAGTCTAGTTAAACTCCATTTCTTTGGCCAGGAGGTTACACAATGGTCGAGATATGGCAGAAAAGTTTTGTATAAACCTCTTATAGAATTCAGCATGTCCAAGAAAGGACCGAACATCTCTTACTGTCTTGGGGTTAGTTAATTTAGAGATAAACTCAACTTTTGACTTATCAACCTCTATTCCTTTTTCAGACACAATGTACCCTAAAATAATCCCAGAAGATACTATGAAATGACATTTTTCTTAGTTTAGCACAAGATCTTTTTTTTTTTCATACTTACTCAAAATAGCTTTCAAGTTAAGTAGACATAAGTTAAAAGATCATCGAAAATTGTCAAATTATCCATAAAAATTTCCATGTATTTTTCAACCATATCAGAAAATATACTCATCGTGCAATATTGAAATGTAACAGTCGCATTACATAAACTAAATGGCATTCTATAAAAAACAAAAGTACCAAAAGGGCATCTAAAAGTAGTTTTATCCTGATATTCTATTACTATCTCTTTTTGATAATATCCTGAATATCCATCAAGAATATTCATCAAGAAGGCAATAGAAGGGATGGCCAGATACTCGTTTTAAGATTTGATCGATAAATGACAATGAGAAATGGTCTTTTCGAGTGGTGGAGTTTAATTTCCTATAATTAATGCACATGCGCCACCCAGTCATTATCCTAGTTGGAAAAAGTACCCCATCCTTATTTTCAAAATTACAATTACCTCAGATTTCTTAGGAACTACTTACATTGGACTCACCTATTTACTATCAGATATCAGATAAATTATACCTGCATCTAATAGTTTTAAGACTTCTTTTTTAACAACTTCTTTCATTGTGGGATTAAGTCTTCTCTAGATGTCTCTATGGGGTTAGGCTCCTTCCTCTAAATGGATCCTGTGGGAACAAATCAGTAGGGAAATATATTTAATATTAGTTATTGTCCAACCTAGTGCAGACTTATGTTCTTTTAACAAATTTATCAAATTTTCATCTTGTTCAGCACTAAGTTCAGAAGAAATAATGATAGGAAAGGTATCACTTAATCCCAAGAATACATGTTTCAAACTTTTGGGGTAGTTGGGCTAACTCAATTTTTGGTGTCTCAAGAGCTGATGGTTTTGGCTTTTCTCTTTCACATGGCAACTCCTCGAAGTATGATTACCAGAATCTAGGAATTTTATCTTGCCTAAATATGACAAATAAATCAGAAAGTTCAGCGGGTATAAAATAATCCGAAGTGAATGAGTTAAGGAGAAAGTTTTCGAGTGGATCTTGATTTTTTTGTAAACACACTTTCTCTTCAACTAACGACTCTACCAAGTATGATTGGTAGCACTCATCTTCTGCTTGCAGCTATTTTCTAACGTGAAAGATGTTGACTTATAATGTCATGTTATCAAATGAAAGCTTCATTTGTCCATTCTTACAGTTGATAAGGGCGTTGGCTGTAGCAAGGAATGGTCGGCCTAATATCAGTGGTATTTTCAACTTCATGTTAACAATAGACTGTGTATCGAGGATCAAAAAGTCGACTGGGTAGTAGAACTTGTCAATTTGTAGGAGAACATCTTCTACTATACCTTAGGGCCTCTTGGCAGAGCGTTTAGCCAACTGTAGTACCACTGAAGTGGGCTTCATTTCTTTAAGTCCCAGTTGTAAGTAAACTGAATATAGCATGAGGTTTACACTTGCTCTAAGGTCAAGTAAAGCTTGGTCGAACTCGTGTGTCCCAATGTGGTAACTGATGGTAGGGCATCTTGGATCTTTGTATTTTAGTGGTGTTTTTTACTCAATCACTACTCTTACTTGTTTAGTCAAGAATGTTGTCTTCTTGACATCGTACTTCCTTTTTATAGTTCATAGATCCTTGATCACCTTTGCATATAGTGGTACCTATCTGATCATATGTAATAAGGGTAAGTTATCTTAACTTGTTTAAGATGTTCTAGGATCTCACCTTGGTTTTCTAGGGCTTTGCCTCTAGATAATAAAGCTTGAGGAAAGGGCACTTGAACATGACTTTTCTTCCCAGTTCCTTATGGAGAGATATCTTCAGTGTTACTAAAAATAGTGGTGTTTGTGTTGCTTGGTGGCAGAGTTGGTCCGTCTAGGACTTTACCACTCCGAATAATGATAGTATTGACCTTATTGAGGTTTTGTTGTTTAGCAGTAGAAGTCTGTGTCATGTGTTGTCTCTTTGGATTAGAATGGGGTTGGGAAGGAAATATTTCTCACTCTTGTAGAGTAAGAGTACTTGTCAACTTCGTGATTTAACTTTTGATCTCTTTTTTATCTTCAACTACCTGAGTGAGTATAGATTCAAACTTTTGGTTAGTCTTTATTTTGTGCCTCCATAAATGTTTGAAGTATTTCCTCTAAGGGATTCCTATTTTGCCGTGCATTATATTGAGGTGCATGGTAAAATCTGGATGGTTGAGCCTTAGTGCTCCAGATGTTTTTGGATGATATGGGTTAGTTAGGATCGGATTCCTAACTGAAGTTGGAGTGGTTTCTCTATCCAGGATTATATGTATCAGAATAAGGTGAGAAAGGTTTTCTAAACATCCCTAAGGCATTGCACTATTCTTTGTAAATTCCTCTCATCTCATTGTAGGTTAAACAATCTTGAGCTAAGTGATCTACTCCTCCATAAATAAAACAAGTAACTTGAGTTTCTACCCTAGCAACTATATGGGTGGTTTATTATCTTTAGTTTTCAAGGCCTCAAGTTCCCTGGTTAAAACTTCTAGTTGGGCTTTTAGGCTGTCTTTTTCTCTGAGATGGTAAATTCTAGTGGGTCGGGACCTATTGTCCTATCAGCAGTGCTAGGTCCAGTCCAAGTGTAGGCTTTTTTAGCTAACTTATTAAGGTACTCTATCACTTCACTGGGGTCATAGTGTAAAAACTGACCATTGCACATCATCTCTATAAATTGGTGCTCCTTATAAGTAAGTCCCTCATAGAATTAACTAACTAGGCGTCAATTTTCGTACCCATGATGTGGGCACATGTTCAATAATTCTTTGAACTTTTCCCAAGATTGGTATAGAGTTTCACTATCCTTTTGGGCAAATGTTGAGATCTGTCTCTTAAGGTTATTTAGTCTTATGGTACGGAAAGTATTTGTTGAAGAAAGTTTGTGTCATTAACGCCTACATACCTATAGATCTTGGTCTCAAAGAGTATAGCCGACTCTTCTCTTTATCTTTTAGGGAGAAAGGGAAAAATTTCAACCTAGTAGCATCTATGGCATTGGGTTGGTTATGGAAAGTGGCCACTACCTTTTTAAATTCCCTAATGTGCACATATGGATTTTCACTTTCTAAGTGATATAAAATAGGTAGAAGTTGGATCATACCGGACTTAAAATCCAATTGTGGCATATTAGGAGGAAACATGATACATGATGGTGTGGTAATGCGGGAAAGGTGCAAGTAGTCTTTTAAGGACTAACAGGGTTGTCCTCACATTGACTCATATTGCTAGAAGTAGGAAGAATAACAGACAATACTATGGTGGACCAAGAATCGAATGAGGCTTCATCGACGGTTCTAGGACTATGTGGTGGCTTAAATTCGAGTCTTCTAACAAGTCTCCCAACTCATACAGTTAGAACAAATATATATATATATATATATATATATATATATATATATATATGGGCACCAATTAAATATGTATTTTTTTTTTACCTATACATAAGTATAATTTTGGCCAATGAAATTTTTTTTTTGTATATTTTTTTATATTAAAAAGTAAGAGAGAGAGAAAGAAATAATATTAATAATGTATGTCTTTTTATGTACTTTATTATAGCTGTTGGATCGCCATTAGATAATAATCTAACGGCTAAGAAAATTACCTACACATAAGTAAGAAAAAAACCTACTGGATTGACAACCTATTTATATTGTTTTTTTTAAAAAAATAAAAATCTAAGTCTAAAAGATCAATACTAATCTAAAACTACTAAATTATGCAAATTAATTATAAATTAAGTACTCTAAGATGGTCAACTTGTAAAAACCTGGATTTTTGAGAAGATAATTAGGATATTTTACCAATTTTTTGGATATAATAATGGATGGATTAATTTGCAAAAGTTTTGTACAGAAGGACTACATTGCAATTTTTGGGGACGGAATTGATAGAGATTTGGGAATCAGGGACTATAGTGTAATTTATTTAAAAATTACACAGTCCCTTACTTACCCATGTGGGCTCTCGCTTCCATTCACTCTCTCTCTCTCTCTTCCCCGATGACCCCCCTCACTCTCTCTCTGCTCGCTTTTGGCCGACGCACCAGGGTAGGCCGCGCAGCTGCCTAGGCCACCGTCTGGCCCGCCAACCACCCGGCGCAAGCTCGCCATGCTGGCAAGATGCCCCACTGCCGATCTCGCGCAGCCACTGGTCTCTGTTTCACTGGAAAATGCCATTGGAGCCGTTTCGGATGTCTTGTCACCGATGATGATTCCGGCTACCATTTGACCTCTAACCAGACTTGTTGGATTCTCTCGTCGAGAGGAAGCTCAAGGTATATATATCTTAAATCTATACTGCATGAATTAAAAGTTGCCAATTTTTGGAATATTTTGAGCTTGAGTTGACTTTTTAATCTAGCCTTTGGATCGTGATTTGGTTGTCATTTTTGGATTATACTCAGAAAATGAGGAAGTTTGATATATATTGCCTATGTTTGGTGATCGGCACGAAAATCGAAATTGGGCGGCTAAATTTTGCCTAGATTTTCGTGCCACTGGTCCGCTATGGGCATGGACTTGAAATGGATAATTTATGTCTAACCTAGCTATTTTGGGTGCTAGGAATTTAGTGAAGAGGTCCGTTTGTGGATTTGAAGCTCCGTTGAGAAGTTGGTTTTTTGCAAGGAGATGATCGAGAGCTTAGAATTAGTTCTTGACTCTCTGGACAATCGTCAACGGCACCTTGAGGATTCAATAGCGTGGTATTGCTATTCTTGTGAGATAGAGATTCATTTACCTTTATTTAATACTATTTTCGAATAAAACTTATTTTCTGCAGCATATGAGAATAAATGTGTTTTTTTGATTTTCTTGAACATATGTGATGGACTGTGATGGTATGATATACATATATACTATATTGCTCTGAGGATTTTCTGAGTGTAGGTTATTTTGGATATATAAAAAATAGAGCTGTTATATTGCTTGCAAAACTATACTTATTTTCCTGAAAAACTAGAATACGATTATTTTCACACTTCAGTTCTGTGTTGCATGTGTCATAGGATCATACATGAGCACCGTGTTAGCATCGTGGATTTATAGTGTGACACTGCATGTCCCACCATCAGTATAGAGTCCGTAAACTTGTGCAAGATTTTATTACTTTTGATTACCTCCCCATTTGGCAGGAGTAGGCAATTGGGTTGCACCTCCAAGTTTGGTAGGCGATACATGGGTATCCCCTCCGAGTATGGGCTTAGGTGTCAGGCAGGCTGTTAGGTATACTTAGTGCAATCATCTTGAGTTTCCACAGATGAGAGGATGTGAGCTCATGGGTATGGGTTGATTTGTGTCATGTGCATATGAATTGAATGGTTTTGATTATACTGATTTATTTATATATATACGTGACGATTTCTGATTTTGAATTATCATATATGTATGTATTAGATTTAAACTAACCATGCATGAACTTTTTATCACTAAAATGTTTTCGATCGAGGTAACTGTTTTTCCTACTGGGCATTTTATACTCACTCCCTTCTTCCCTTCTTCAGGTGTTGTCCAGTGCGATTTTGGAAATCAAGAGGAGTAAGAGGTCATCGGGATTGTAGTTTGTTATCTTGGTAATGCTTGAAGTATGTTGTTGTGGTATTTGGCCTGTTTGAGTTTTACTTTAGCATTGAACTAAGATTATTACTTTCTATTCTTGTCTGCGAACTCATGTATACTATTTTGGTGTCTGTTCTGACGTAAATGATGATGATGTTTGGACTTATATTTGATTTACGTTCTTTTCAGTATTTATTTGACATATGTTTAATGATGCATATGAACTGTGAGAGAGGTTCATGAAATGGAATTACAAATATTTTGTCTAAAATAGACTGTTTTATAAAACTAAAACTTTTTAGACGTTTTTCAAATAAATCAAAGAATTTATCATCCTTGCGAAATTCCCTTTCTGTCACTAATGGTTGTAACACAACTTAATCAAAATCCTAAAAATTAACATGAACTAAGAAAGAAAATTAAATCTATAAAAATGGAACTAAATGGAATACAAATAAATAAAGGTGAGTGGCAAAAACATAAAAATTTATAAAATAAAATAAAACTTTAAACGAAAATTACTTGAACAACGTAAAGAAAAAGACAAAGATACTATCTATAATTATATAAAGAAAACTAGTGAAAGTACATGAAGATCAACGTAAAAGTTTGTGTTTTTTTAAATAAAATAATAAACATAAAAATAACAAAAGTAAAATAATGCTATCAAATAAAATAGAAATTAACGTACAAATAGATATGATAATTTTTTTTTAATGAATTATAAACACACCGAAAAAAGTAACAATAATGAAAAGAAATTTTTCTTACTTCTTTTCCAAAATTTACAAATCCTTGATCCTTGTTTTAGTGCTTCTTTGTCAATGACGCCAAAAATTTGATTTGCGCTCAAATTGTATTTTGATAGTTGTAGTAAGTTTGAGGTGTCCATAATAGAGGGAGGCGAAAAAAATAAGCAATTAAGTGACCAAAATTATAAAGAAAAGATTACGTAAAAATAAATATAAAAGAAATGAAATTATAATAAAATTTTGAATTATTTTAGAACAAATATAATATCATAAAATTGTAGAGAAAACAATAATGAGAAAACGACATGACATGCAAGGATCACAATATTATTTCATTAGTTAAATCCTGCTTCGATTTATGCTATAACTCAGTTAAACAATAAACATGTTTATTTATGTATACAAATTTTATTTTAAAGATTACCTAAAATCGATGATATATTCAGGAACTAATAACACAGTAAAAAGTTGAACTCTTAGTTTAGAATTTAATCAGAAATAATTATATTTAACATTAATCAAAAATTTAACTAAATCTAAAATAGATATATAAACTAGCTACACAATATTGTTTTTCCCACAGTCTTGTCCATAAAAACTACTCAAAATGGAAATCCATGTGTGAGTTCTCCCCCGTAGTATTGAAATGGAGCTCTATTTATAGCGTTATAGACCCTTACATTTAGCTTCTTCTTCAAGTACATTTTGATTAAAAAATCAATAAAACCCAACATGTTGAAGCTTTTGTTCTTCTTCTTTTATTTTCTTTATTGCTTCGTACATCTTCGGCCAACTTTGTATTACATTAAGCAAAGCTTTGCTATTTAAAATTACTACACACATGCGCACGTGACTATTGCTATCTTCCTTTTGTTTTCTTTATTAACGTGCCCATCTCCAAAGCTTACTCAAGTAACTTAAAAGAATGTTTTTTTTTTGTTTATTGCTTCACATGCACACAATATACTATGCTCTCAATATGCCTTCTAATGTACCTCACCTGCGCACACATCACATGAGTGATATCCCTTATTAATGCTTTAATGCAATACAAAGGACACTTTTGTTCTTATTCAAATGGACTTTGTTTATTCCGTTGGTCTGTGTTACAAAAATAATAATTTGTAAATTACCTTTACAGAAATATCACTTTTATAAATAAGAATTACAAAAATAATGCACTACATAATATTCTTATAAAAATACCAATTTCAGCTCAATATTTCTACAAATACACCATTATAAACATTCTCAAAGTGATAATTTTGCGTCCTAATCAAGAACACAATTTTGTTTTAAAGAAAAAAAAAAACGGAGTTGGTGATGTTCTCACACTCCCCACCCAGTTCTCTCCCACCTATCATGAGATGGTAGATGGTACCATAGATGAAATCAAAGGACAATTTAAATACTATGACTCATTCCTTTTCAATTTTAATCACACTTATGACTAAAGTACTTACTCTGACAAATTAATAGGAGCACTTAATGAGTTATTGGTGTGACGACCTTTATTAGAAGAAGTATTTTTTTAAATAGTTATATAAAATATATTAATTATTAAATAATCCTTTGATGATAGTGGCATTTAGCAACGATGAATTAACTCAACTATTTTGGACTTAGTAGTCATTATATTTACATCATACATATTTCCTTTTGCAAATATTGCTTTTTTGTTTTCTTTTATTTTTTTTTTCAAATTAATATGTATTTATTCTTAGGCCATATTTGATTCATTGGAATGGGCCTTGGAATAAAAATATCATTCCAATAAACGGCCCATTCCAATATTTAGTTTAAACTTTAGACAAATAAATATAATTCTTTTGTAATCTCAATTTCAATATTTGCTTGAATTAGAATTACAATATTAAATAAATTTTCAATTCCTTACTAAATTTTAATTTACTCTTCTTGCTCTAAAATGATGTTTCTTCTTTACCCTCTAGTGTTGGTCAATCTACCCCTATTACTCACCAATATTGATCCTATGTGTATGTTTCTTCTTTATTATCTTATAGTTTTTTTTTTCCTATTTTGATTTTAATAATAAAATTTAATTACATAAGATTAATAAATAATTAAAAATAAATTATAACTTTTTTACTCAATAAAATGACATAGTTTTCAATTAATTATATTTAGTTTTCAATTAATTATATTCATAAATTTTTTTAGGTAATTATATTCGTAGCTTTTGAATCAGTTTTAAATCTCAATAGTTGAATAATATATGAGATTTTAGAAATATAAGTATTTTAGTTAAAATAACAACGACTTCATTCCATTTTAACGTCTAATCAAATAAAATAATTTTTATTTCAATATTAATTCTTAATTTCAACCAATAATAAAATATTATTTCTATTCATCTGATTCTATTCTATTATTATTGTCATTATTATTTTAATTCCATTTCGTGAAGGGTGGAAGCCGTGGGCCTTGAACCAATGATGCATCATTTTCATGATCATAACTCAAATAAATACATTTATTTGTTGATATTTGTAGTTGAAATTATTTTAAAATCTAAGCACTGAAATTGACAACAATGACATAACTAGGATATACTTCCTAAATGTTAGTCCAATTCAATTCATTCAAACTTGAACTTCGTTTACCATTAGTTGACAATTACATTTGACAAGTCCCCCACCCATTTATATTAACGATCATTACTCCATTGACCTATTCTTGCCTTAATAGTCATAATTTATTGGTTCGTCACACGAATGCTTCACCTGAACGTGAGTACGGGACCCCAATCCTTCCATTTTTTTTTTAAAAAAAAAATCTAAACGGCATCTACATCGGAAAAAGAAAGGCATTATTCTTGCTTATGCTTCATATTATTATATACTTGGAAGTTTGTATTCGGGGTCTTTTTTTGGGTGGTTGATTTTTTCTTCCTAGATTTAGAAATATACTTATCTCTCTTTTTATTCATAATAAAAAACATCAAATATTGGTACAAAAAGCTAAATATCCTAATATTATATAGTATATCAATTTTTTTTCAAGAATAATTATATAATCTTGTTTATTTATTATCAACTTTGATACTTAAATATCATATTTGTTATAAATTTATATTCAGAAATTAATTTAGAATAATTAATTTATCAAAATAATTTAATAAATTTATTATCGAATCAATTTTCATATAATTTATTTTTAATTTTTTAAATAATATATTAATAAATTAATTAATCTAAATTAATATCAGATATAAATTTGTAATAAATTTTAAATATAATAATTTATATAATTTGAATAAATTGTCAAAATATAAATGTAATAATGTCCCTTATATCTATTATATAACACATCCTCATATTTTTGTCATTTTAAAAATAGGCGATTTTTTTTTTTCGGGAAAAAACTATATGTCAATTTTTGACGATCAAACCACCAAAAAAATGGTTTTACAAAGAAGAAAATAGTTTTTGCGCCTAAGGACTCTTATTAATTTATTTTATTTTTCTTCATTATTTTGTCATTCTCATTCAAGTCTTCTCTCTCTGTCTTTTTTTTTTTTTCGGGGACGAAAGAAAGGAAAAAAGGGCAAAAGGAAAGCCAACTGACGCCAATTTTCCCGCGAATCTTTGCTGTTTATTGAAAACCCAATGGCCATTGGTTAAGCCAATTTATTTTTATTTTAATTTTGGGACACTTTCGGCATAATTGGTGTCATTTTCTCTTATCTTTGGCCGACTTTTTGGCAGTGTCGGCTTATATTTCAATTCCAGCTTTTCTTTTCTTTTCGTTTAATTTTTATTTATTTATTTTTTAAATTATGAAAATGTGAAAACTACGTGCACATCTTTGTTGGAAAGCTTCAACTTTTCGGTTGAGCTTTTTTTCCTTTTTCAAAATTTTAATCATCGAAAACAATATTGGGTTATTTGTTTAGACCATTCTGGCAAATGGGTTTTTCTCATTTCAAGCTCTGCATCTGAATATCCCAAGTTTTAATCTTCTTTTTCACATGAACAGGTAATTTTTCTTATTTGTTGTTATGAATTTAAGTATTTCTTTTGTCAAGCTTTTATTTATTTATTTTTTACGTGTTTTGAATTAAATGCTTGAGAATTTTATTGTATAAATATATGACCGCTAAGTTTGTTGAAGTCAGCTTCCGAATTTAGCAGTTAGCGATTTGATGACTTGTGATCTTTTTAGGATATAGGATTTGATTTTGATTCTGATTTCAATTTATTATTTTTTGAGCGTGTCCTTTGGTGGGTTTTTAGCTACATCGATTGTATTAAGAGAAATGACTAAGTCTTTCGTATAAATTTTATTCACTTATGGTTTTTGATCTTATGAAGATCCAACTCAATAAGTCTTTGCCTTTAATGGGTGTTCGTGAATTTTGACAGAGAGTGAGAAATAAAGATTGTATTTGACTGTTCCTTTTCTCAACACTTGATTGGGATCCATGTTAAATCTATATGTAATGCTGGGTTTCTATCGGGTATTTTTTATTTATTTGGTACCATTTATAGATGATATTATATTAAATGTTTTGGGTTGTAATAATCTCCCGTGTTTATTTCCCCTATGCTTAAATTTTGGCTTGAAATTAAACTCAATGCTAACTCGCCTTCAGGCATTGATTCTTTATGGTTGGTGCTTTCTTGTTTTTGCTATTTCATCTTAATTATGAATCTCTGATCTTCATCTTTTGTCAAAGAAAGAAACTCAAGTGACTTGGTGTTTCTCCTTTATGTATATTTAGTTATTTTTAGTTTTGTGGTACTAGTTTGAAGTCTTTCTAGTTGCTCTCTACTTCTCTTTTGGTTCCTTTCTGTCCTTGATGCTTGCCTGAATCTGCGGTTTGTGGGCTGAATCATTTATAACTATGATCTGGTGTAGTTCTGAGTGTTTCCGTAATTGTTCTGAATCTCTTTTCTTATTGTGTCCACTTTTGGCTACAGTGTCAAGTTTCACCTCAGATTATTGATATCTTATTGGGAGGACTGGACTTTATCCTATTTTGAACTATCAATTTGTTCCATTAGCAAGAAAAAGCAATCGATTTCATCTTCTGAAGTCACTTAATTCCCTGGGACATGGCTGCCACGGAAACTTCATACGCTGGACCACAGAAAATCAGGAGTTTGATCACCACTTTGGTTTCAGCTTTTCTTGAATGGTTGCTGATCTTTTTACTTTTCATTGATGCTGTGTTTTCGTATGTAATTACGAAGTTTGCTCGTGGCTGCAAATTGCAAACTCCTTGTTTGATATGCTCGAGACTAGATCATGTTTTGGGCGAAGAAAAAAAGGGATATTGTTGGGACTTGATGTGCAGAGATCACAAGTCAGAGATTTCTTCTTTAGTACTTTGCCATGCTCACAATAAGCTTGTAGATGTACATAAAATGTGTGAAAGTTGCCTCTTTTCATTTGCAACTATTAATAAATCTAATGCTGAAACATACAGATTGCTGGTGGGTAAATTGGGTGAGGATATTATCTCTGATTTTGATCAGGACCCTTTACTTGGGGATCATAGGATCAGTAGCTTGAGCACAAAGCATTGTGCTTGTTGCAATCAGCCATGGGTTCCAAGAGGGCATGCTCAGGAGTTGATAAGGTCAAAAATAGTAAGTTTGGAGGCTGCTGAATTTGAGACGCCCCTTTCTGGTGACATGGAACATAATCAGGATATCATAAAGAAGGGAAGATCATCTGTGTCAATTACAGATATTCATTCTAGAAATGGTGGGCTAGACCCTCTATCTCATGTCCAATACACAGAGCTCAATATAACTTCCGATACTGAATCTGAACCCACTGAAGAGAATCAGAATCTCATAAAGAAGGAAAGATCATCTGTGTCAGTCACAGCTAGTCATTCTAGAAGTGGTGGGCTAGACCCTTTATCTCACATCAGATACACAGAGCTCAAGATAACGTCTGATAGTGAATCTGAAGTTCCATTTTCTGATGATGATGAAGGTGCAAGTGCTCTGATTCGCGAAACACATGATTACAAGGATGAGTTTTCTGTTCAATGCATTGAGCCTTCTATTGTCACTTTAGATGGTGTTGTGGCCTCTGATAAACTGATAGATCCAGCATCTGGGCCAAAACCTTCACTTTTGGTCTCAGAGGTGCAAGTAGATGCTATTGAGTCCTTTGATTATAAATCTCAAGAATCTGCCATTGCTATTGGGCATGGATTGGAAGAACTTAACTGGCAACAAATTGAAGACAATGCTAATATCCCTGGACAAACTAAAGTTCCCCTTTCTGCTGCTCCTTCAACACATACAGTAGGAACCACTGTTGAAGTATCAAAAAGCTGTGGTAAGTCCAACCTTTTTCTTTTTAATTTATTTTTTAATTTTAATTTTTAAAATTTTTCATGTGCCCGTTTCATATGACATCTTTGCCATCTTTGCGATGTATTCATTCAGTGGTTCTTCCCACCCCCTGCAAATGTTAGGTCAACACTTAAAAGAGAAACTTCATTTTGTTTTATTTTTTTAGTGGAACTTGTGAAGATTAGTTCGTTATTATTTCCCATGAAAAACTTCTGCCTAAAGCACTTCATCAGTTCGTTGTTCCCTACAGTTGATGGACTTTACTGTCTTTTTTTCACATTTGTGATGATTTCTCTCAATAGATATTACAAGGACTGATCAAGTTGGGGACACATCTCTGGCTGAATGTGGGGAGGTCTTTAAGGAAGGAGTTACGCCTAGCACAGCAACCGAATCAGGTCTAGAAAGAAACCCTGTTGCAAGTGACTATGGACAGCAGTTATCCAATTTATTGGATATTGGTGATGCTTATAAGCTAGCTGTTGGAAATAGAGGAAAACAGCCCTCTGGTTTGCTTGCAGAGCAATGGATTGGGAAGGATTCTTCAAGAGTAAGTGAGGATTTGAAACTTTTACTATCACAGTTGTCTGTCACTCGAGGGACTGAGCAACCAATGAATGAAATTAGTCCTAAATTTTCTGTAAATAGTGATGATTTAAAGACTTCGGATTCTTCTAATTCTATTGGGATTCAAATACTTCAAAAGAGGATCTCACTTGAAAGGAATGAATCTGGACTGTCTCTGGATGGAAGCATTGTCAGTGAAATTGAGGGTGAGACTGTAGTAGACCGGTTGAAACGACAGGTTGAGCATGATAAGAAACTTATGACTGCTTTGTATAGGGAGCTGGAGGAAGAGAGAAATGCTTCTGCAATTGCAACAAATCAAGCAATGGCCATGATTACAAGACTACAAGAGGAGAAAGCGGCACTCCATATGGAAGCACTCCAATACCTTCGAATGATGGAAGAGCAAGCTGAGTATGATGACGATGAACTGCAAAAGTCAAATGATCTTCTCGCTGAGAAGGAGAAAGAGATACAAGATCTGGAAGCAGAGCTTGAATTATATAGGAAGAAGTTTCCGGATGAACGAGTATTAGAGATTCCAGATGAGACAAGCTGTGATGTGATAACAGATATTGGAGTGGATAACTCAAAATACAGTTGCAGTGGAGAAAGACCTTATAACTACAACAAAGTTGAAGATGCAGGCAATTCCTTTGAGAACACGGATGGAGATAATTTGAATTCTTCAATACTAGATTTTGAAGGTGAAAAGACGTATATCTTGCAATGTTTAAAGAAGTTGGAGAAGGCACTTTTTCAGCTCCCCGATGGTGAAGTAAGCACGTACTTGTCTAAAGACAATAATCTCGAAAATAGAACATGTGGACTTAGTGAGTCAGATGAACATAGTGAAGTAGAAGTGAACATTTTGTCGATGCAACACGACGAATCCGTGTCCAGGCAGGATTTGCATAGTGAAGGAAATTCCTTCTCATTTGAGAATCCTGAGCTACATGGAAGAGAAACTGGTGAAGTTTATTGCAGCAGGCAAAGCGCTGCAGAGTTATCTCAAGTAACGGATTCGGCTTCTCTTGGAATAATTGTTTCCGGTCTAACTAAGAGATTAGAGGCACTTGAGGCCGACAGGAAGTTTCTTGAGCACACAATAAACTCACTTAGAAATGGGGACGAGGGGGTTCAGTTCATTCATGAAATAGCTTCTCACCTGCGAGAACTACGAAAGATTGCAATAAGAAAAGATCAAACTGTGTCTTGAGCTGTATGAAACTGCATGACAATGTGAGTCTTTAAATTTTTTTCATTCTACTCTTACCAACATTTCTGTACATCCCCGTTTGGTATCTGTGACCTTTTTCTGTGCGTTAAATATTTGCCCGAGTTATTCTAATTCTGAGGCAAAATAACATTTTTTTTTTACCTATATTGCTGTGTTCTACCATTGTTTAATGTGTTTGCACTTCACAATCTTCAGGGATGGCTGTTGAGAAGAACGTCAATCTTCAGAGAAACGGACAATACAACAATTTGAAATATACTTCTATTATTTGGATATCGGCTTCAAATGTACAGCAAAGAAGGGTGTCAAATTTGTTATTAAAAAAATAATAATGTTATGAAAAAATCTTCTTGAATTCCCCGTCTTTTTTTGGGGGGTCTTTTTATTAAGTTGGTATATTTGTATTTTGCTCAATTACAAGAGACTTGGTGCTTGGCGAGGATGGCTTTTATTTTGTTCTTTTTAGGGGATTATAACTTTGTTTTTGGGGTTTGCTTATGTGTTTTATTCGTTTTTGTGAAGTGGATGAGTGATTTGATTGTATTTACTATTTTAGGAGGACACACAAAAAAAAAAAAAAAAAGAAAAAGAAAAAGAAGAGGGAGTTGATTGTACGAGAGGGTGAATAATTGTTGTGTAATATATTTTTTTTCTGTTGCTAAAAAGATTAAAGTTTTTCTTTATTATTTCTTTTTATTTTTTCATTTTATTCTATCCATATTTGGATGAAAGGGTTGAACTTTGAAGTCAGAACAATAGTTTTTACAATTAATTTCGTGTCGTTTTCTTACTCGAACAGACAGTAAACTTATAGCATTCAAGCTTTTTCTTTTCTTATTTTTCTTCACCCTTTTTTGGACAACAGGGTTGATGTCAACGGCTATCTTTACCATTAAACTTTCATGGCGTTTTCCTAGTCAAACGACAGTAAATTTATTTGCATTGAATCACATTATACACCCTTTTCGGATTAATTTCTTTTCGTTGGGTTTGAAAACGCGGCTTTAGATGAGGAGAAGTTACCGAACCCCATGAGCGAGATCAAGGTCCTCTCATCAACGTTCTTTACCATTAAACCTTCATGTCGTTTCTCTACTCAAACGACAGTAAACTTCTACGTACTCAACTTTTTTTTTTTTTTTTTTTTTTAAATTTTTTTCCGGGATGTTAATGGTAGTCTTTTCATTTTTTATAGTCAAACGACAGTAAACATATGTAAAATCATAAGTGAAAATTTATTAAATAGAAGGTAAATACAACATACAAAATGCAAGTTGATTAAAAAAAAATTCTCAATTATTGTGGTTAATTAATCGGATGCGTTTTTTTTTTTTCAATTTTTTTTTAAAAAAATATTCATGCCTTTTGTCTTATTTGTTCATCAACTTTGCTTATTGTGCAGGCACACTGTAATCTTGCTCACTCATTTCGCACTATAACGGAGAAAGCACGTGATATGCACGTGACTGATGAAAAGGTAAACCTCCAACCGGGAAAAAAAAAAAAAAAAAAAAAACCCAGAGATCAAATCTCGTTTACTCGTTTCGTCCCCTCCACCCCTTTCAACGCGACCATGCAGCCACTAAAAGCTCCGACAACCAACCCACTTTCACTTCCTCTAGTTCAGTTCTGTTTTGTGAACGAGATGCTTCAACAAACCCACACTGATCCTCTTTTCGCTACTACTACTACTACTACTACTACTACGGACCACCAAACCAATGCCTTTAGACCCAAAGAAGAGCTCTTTACTCTACTACTACTACTACTACTACTACTACTATGGACCACCAAACCAATGCCTTTAGACCCAAAGAAAAGCTCTTTACTTCTTTTTCTTCTTCCTCATTCTCATCCTCTTCTTCTCTGTTGTTGACGTAGCCTCTGCGATATCGGAACCCAGTCTTAGCTTACCGAGCCACGCGTGATTCTCACGAGACTTCACCCAAGTGCCTACCCACTCAAAATGGGTTATTTATTTATTTTTTATTTTATTTTAGTGGTATATATACGAATATGCTACGTGAAAGAATGTTTGGTAGTTGAACAATATGTTAACTCAGACAATGTTTGAATGTGAGAACTGTGCGTTTAGGGAGGATGAGTCGCCTGTCCATAGATTGTCTGAGACCATTGTTGGTGTCTTGGGAGAGGGTCAACTGGGTCGCATGCTTTGCCAAGCGGGCTTCACAAATGGCTATCAAAGTCATGGTCTTGGATCCCCAAGAATACTGCGCTGCAAGTGCTCTGGCTTACCATCATATGGTTGGAAATTTTGATAGTAGTGCTACTGTGGAAGAGTTTGCTAAGAGGTTCGAGTTTTTAGAAACTGGGTCTCATTTACTTTATCTGTCCGCCTGTTCATTCGGGTTTACTATTCTGACATACTGTTGTTGGGAATGATATGTTAATGTGCTACTCTTTATTCTTGGTTGTTAGATGTGGAGTATTGACTGTTGAAATCGAAAATGTGGATGCTGCAACTTTGGAGAAACTTGAGCAACAGGGAGTCGATTGCCATCCAAAAGCCTCTACAATCCGAATAATCCAGGTTTGTTTCGCCTAATCTTAGTGTTAGTAACTCCAGCCTTGTGGAAATATTTTGCCTAGTTCAATTGTAAGGCAATTACTAGTTACAATCCATGAAAAGTCCAAGGTTTTTCTTGTGGCCAATGTATTACAAAAAGGGTAATACAAGGGAGCGTCCATTACACTGTGATTAACTCCTCACACTTAAGGTATGGGAAAGTTTTTTTTTCTTGCCAAGAGCATAATTTCTTATTTCAGGACCGCACTTAACTTTGTTTTTCCACATATGGCAGGATAAATATATTCAGAAGGTTCATTTTGATCAGCATGATATTCCGCTACCTGAGTTTATGCAGGTTTTTACCCTTGATGCATTCATGTAAAGGATTAAAGATGATGATTACGATTTTTTTCGCCATAACATTTGTATGACGGCTTGTTTATAATAATCTATGGCAAAGGTAGATGGATGATTTTGAAGGTGCCAAGAGAGGAGGGAACCTGTTTGGCTATCCTCTTATGATAAGGAGTAAAAGATTAGCCTATGATGGGCGGGAAAATGCTGTTGCTAAAAGCTAGGAGGACTCTTTTCTGCCATTGCTGGTAACATATTCATCCAATATTTAAATGATTTTTTGTTGTTGGAAAGTTATGTTATGGTTCTAGGATTGGCTTATTGATCCCAGTATTCTCAATAATAGTGTAATGCTTATTAATGTAATCATGCATGCTTGGCATGAGTACTGGCATCAATTTTTGTAGGTTGCAGCGAGTGGGCATCTTTCACCCATATAGGTCTTGTGGTTGTTCATTTCATTTGTATTAATAGCGTTTATAGCTTGCATTTAATTCTAAGCTTTTCTATTTTTTCAGTTCTTGGAGGGTTTGACTGTGGTTTGTATGTTGAGAAATGGGCCCCATTTGTAAAGGTTTCTTTTCCAGCGGATGTTGGAATGGAATACTTTGTGAAATTTTAATTACCATCAAATTTCGAGCTAAGTTAGGGAACAAGTTAATAAACAGAGTAGCCTATTTTGAAAACCATTGTTTATTCCTGATTATTAAGTTGAGATTTAAGCAGAAAAGTTAGTTTCCAAAATCAAGGTTTGGAACTTGCGAATAACTTGTTACATGAATCACATTTCTTTGCCATATAGATGTATGAATGTAAAATTTAGTTGCTTTAGCTCAAAACTTTGTTCTATAATGACTTAGCAGGGTATGTTGTAGTACCCATGTGGTGTTTCATTCTGCAAAAGCGTCTATTTTCTGCTGTCAAAAGAATTTCAACATGAATTATAAGAATAAAGAAAGATTTAATAGTCAATTTGGAGGTTAGTTGTAATTGGCCGGCTTTATAATTTGCCATTTTTTCTTGGAAACATAGCTGCTTGGAAGGCTTAAGAGTTTTCCTTCAATATCTCTTATGCAAATCTGGAGAGAAGTGTAGTCTGAAGTCTGCAAAATTTATAGCTTCATGATCCAGTAAAAGTTTTCCTGATCTAAGGCGACCTCAACATAATATGTTAGGAGAGTAAATTTTAATGAAATTTGTTAAATGTTTTACTGTATAATTTGCATTAATTTGTTTCTTGATTGTTAAGTGTAGTCGTACCACGTGTTGGGATCATAGTGGGCTCTGATTCAGATCTACCTGTTATGAAGGATACTGCAAAGATTTTGATTATGTTTGATGTGCCTTATGAGGTTAGTTTTTTTGTAAATTACAGTTTGACTTGGGGTTCATATGCTGTTTTTCTCTATTTTATTCAACTCTACAATAATATTCATATATTCAAAAATTGCAGGTGTGAATAGTTTCCGCACACCGGACTCCTGAATTTATGTTTTCTTATGCCTCATCTGCTCGGGATCGAGGCATTCAGGTCATCATTGCTGGTGCTGGTAGTGCAGCCCATTTACCAGGCTAGTCACATAAACTATTCTTTATATATGTTGACCTGTTTTGTATCAGTCTAACATTTGTTCAGTTCTGTCTTTCAAATTTTAGTTATGGTAGTTTCACTCTTTCCTTTACCGGTAATTGGTGTTCCTGTGCGTGCTTCTACGTTGGATGGAGTTGATTCACTCTTATCAATAGTACAGGTAATGCTGCACAAATAAGTAGCTTACAGTCTTGTTTGCTGAATTAAACAAAGTGGAAAATTCCCATGTTCTAAAATATTTGTTTCTTTTTGCTTCTTTGTCAATTATGGGTATTTATGAATGTATTTTCTGGTGAAAATAATCAAGGTTTTGGGTTTGAGTAGTAGTACAACTTTGCTCAGAAGAAACCATATCACTGAAATATGATTACTTGTCACTGAATGCTTGTGAACTGTGATTGAGATGAGTGGATGAAGGCAGGTCTGACAGCGTTATTTTTTATTAGAAGCAAGATTCTTAACGTAGTCTGGTACTCATATGAGATTTTTTTTAGCGCCACGTTGTGATTGTGTGAAAGTAGCGGCCGATCATTAAGTGTCAACCTGATGCTTTAATTAATTGTTTCTGATGTTTCTTAAAAAAGTAGCGTAAATGTTTCTTTTGCATTAACCCTGCACAAGCCAAGAGGTGTCCCTGTTGCCACAGTTGCTGTTAACAATGCGACAAATGCAGGTTTGCTGGCAGTAAGGATGTTGGGTGTTGTTGATGCTGACCTAGTAGCAAGGTTAGATCCTTCACTTCCTCTTGGTCCCATATAAACTACTTTGTTTATTTATTCTTTTAAATTTTAAGAAAAGAGTTATCAAGTTGATGGATTGCATATGTTGATGCTGTTGATGTGGGAATAAATTATGTGCAGAATGAGCCAGTATCAAGAAGACATGTGGAACGATGTCTTGTTAAAAGCAGAAAAGCATGAAAAAGTTGGCTGGGAATCTTATTCAAGTCCTTGATAAGAAAAGAGTATTTCTGGTGATATCTATAGCTTTTTTGGACAATGTACCTATTACTGACGCAGGATAAAACCCCATTACGTCTTAGAGATACAAGTTTTAGCCTGTGAATTAGGATTCAGGACTAAAGCTAAATTCCCTTACAAGGAATGAAGGGGTCAAAGTAGATGAAGAAAGGAACCAAGAGTTGCAATATAAAATCTGTCACCGGTTGAGATGTTGTCTTCATTGTTTTTTCCCTTTGATTAGTTTTTTCAGTTTTCCATTACATGACTCAAAAGGGTCCCTTTTAGGCCATTTTATAACTTGTTTGGTGAGCAAGAATTTTGTGTTTTCCTCTTTTTTCACGGGGTTGAAGCAGTTGAGGACCCTTTTTCTCATCATGCAACTTCCCAGTCTCGAGGGAAGTCTGTATAACATGTATTGTTCCCACAGTCATAGAGATCACTTTATCTAATTTATTCTGAAGAAGTAAACTTGTGTTAGGCCGGTTCCCACAAAGGGCAGCTTATTGCATCACCTTATAAAGAGTGATTTTTATCGTTCTTACTTTTCAAGACTCGACATTAGAAAGTTCGTTCATTCTTTTTTAAGTCTTGGTCATGATTTTTTTTTTTTCCCGGTCATATAGATGGTAAACAATGACAAAATCTTAAGGGTCGGTGACCTTGCAGCCAAAAAAACTAGTCAACCCATCCCAAAGCACAATCTGCCAAATCCAAATGACACAATATTTTTGGGTCATCATTTTTGGTCCTTACTTTTCAAGACTAGACATTAGAAAGTTCGTTCATTCATTTTAAAGTCTTGGTCATGATTGTTTTTTTTTTTTCTTTTTTCGTGTCATATGGATGGAAAGCAACGACAAAATCTCAAGGGTCGGTGGCCTTGCAGCCAAAAAAACTAGTCAACCAAACCCAAAGCACAATCTGCCAAATCCAAATTTCAAGTTTGAACCCATTGTTGGAATTGGCGGAGGGGGAACACTAGGCGTTTGGTACGAAGAGTTCTAAGTTTTCAAATTAATGGAAAATCGTTTGATACAAAAAGTTTTAAGTTTTCACATTAATGGAAAGTCTGTGCGTTTGTTACGAAGAGTTCTAAATTTTCAAATTAATGGAAGGCCGTCTGGTACAAAAAATTTTAAGTTTTCACATTAATAGAAAGGCAGGAAAGATGGATGATATAATTGTCTAATAATTTAAATAATTATATTTTATTGTGCACCGAAATATTGTACATGATTCATAAAAATTTCAGAAAATTCGTGAAAATTTCAGAAAATTGTGTTTATTTGTATCTAGGAATGTACATTTTTAATTTATCCGAGATACTTTAAATAATCAATTTTGACTATTTTATACAAATAATCAATTAAAGGGTGAACCCTATTATGCGCCTGCTTGTGTTTCCTTCAACATTCAGGCTCCCAACATTTATATGTACCTAAAACAATGCCTTTCAGCGGCATATTATATGTGAATCCTGAAACAAGTATCGCGTTTTAAGTAATTGCCAGACAACTCATATACTAGCATATATGATAACACAGTTTCAAAGAGTCTACATTCTCAACCTTGACTATAGCACAACTTAGAGACAAAAAATCACAAATAAAACCCAAAACCAAAATTTACCAACAACTAACTTTATCTGAAACAGCCATCTTTTGTTAACCCTACCCAAATAGGAAAGAATAATACTATGGGATACTAATGGTACCCAACATCAAAATGACGTGTCACTCTATTACTGACTAATCATAAACAGAATTCAGGTGAGACCCGTATGGAACCCAGTATATTAATTGAATCATCCAATGACAGATATATATATATGTCATTGTGATACTGGGTACCATTGATGCACATAGCATTGCTCGATAGGAAATTATAATCCAACATTAATATATGAGAGAATTCCAATAACAGTTTCCTCAAAATCCTATGGTTTTATAAAAGGATAACGACACAATTAGAGTATAAATCGTAATCAAAATCCAAATACAATTCAAAAAAAAAATATTCCCTCTTTAGCAAGTCATCGGCATGAACAAGGAAATAAGAAAAGGTTGCTGCTTTATCACAAGGATTTGGGATGAGAATGCTTAACAATTCGCTGATAAGAAAGCAGGCTAAAAGGGTAAGCAGAAAGGGAAAGAAAGAGTCAAAATCTACTATATCCAAGTGAGAGAGGAATGTGATGATGACAAAGAGAAATAGACAGAGTCTGTCACAACCCAAAATACAGGCTAGTGGCAAAAGGGGAATTTTACAAGGATGAGAAATTCTTTGATTTATTTGAAAATACCAAAAAAGTTATGGTTTTATAAAACAGTCTATTTTAAATAAAATATTTAGAATTCTATCCCGTGAGCCTCTCCTACAGTTCGTATATACCATTAAACATAGATCGAATAAATGCCGAAAAGAACATAAATTAAATATATGTTCAACATCATCATCATCCATATCAGAACAGATACCAGAATGATATACATGAATTCACAGACAAAAATAGAAAGTAGTAACCTTGGTTCAATGCTAAAATAAAACTCAAATAGTCCAAATACCACAACAACACGCTTCAAGCATTACTAAGATAACGAACTACAATCCCGATGGCCTCTTACTCCTTTTGATATCTAAAATTGCACTGAACACCACCTGAGGAAGGGAGGAAGGGAGTGAGCATAAAATACTCAATAGGAAAAATAGTTACCTCGATCGAAAATATTTTTTTGATGGAAAGCTCATGCATAGTTAGTTTAAATCCAATACCTACATATATGATAATCCAACACTAGAAATCATCACGTATATATATAAATAAATCAGTATAATCAAAACCATTCAATTCAGATGTATATGATACAAATCAACCAATATCCATAAGCTCACATCCTCTCATCTATAAAAACCCAGGATGATGGCACTAAGTGTATGTCGGAATAATGTCCTATAAAGCAGTTTATTATTTAGAATAATATTTATTGGATTATTTAGTATTTATTTGTTATTAATAAATTCTATGTTATGAATTTCTATTTCATTTATATCCCATTGATATACATGTGATGTGTATGTTTATCATATGCAAACATCTAAAAGATTCCAAGATATGAAATGAGTAATAAAGAATTATTCGTATGATGAGTTCATATGTGGGAGACATTATATTCTTTATTTCATTATGTCTAAATTAAATTGTTCGCATTCTGTATATTGAAGATGGAATACTTTACTATGCCATAGAATGTAGTGTTGTCTATTTAATTAATGAAGTCTCTAATTATCGATGTGAGTCTTCGGATAGACACTAGTGTGCTATAAGAAAGTTATAACAACATCAAACAGAACCTAATGAATTAGAATTTGAGGTTAAGTGCCGTAACTCAAATTTCTAATTTTACTAATCCAGCACTATTGTAGAAGACCTTAATCCTAGTGATTAACGAACTTACTTTTATGTATTTTGTCTTTTTGAGTTACTAAAGGACTAGTTTCGATTTATGGTTCGAACTCCGGTATCTTGGAAGATAAGGTATATGAAATGTGTAGAACATTTTTCATGATGGATTCCATGCATATGATGTCACTTTGAGTTTTTTCAAGTATTTAGATAATACAAACCAGGGCCCCGTTATTCACTATGTGAATTTGACTGTGTTGGTATAAGCAGATACAAATACCATAGCAAATTATTATCCATTAGATAAAAAATGGTAACTCAAAGGTAAATATGTACTAGAGGGGTAATATAGTATTTTCACCCTACTAGTACGGCATTGCATTGGGGATATGTCTACAGGTATAGTATATGCTAAATGGATCAAGCTAATTAATTGTTAATAAGCTTTATAGAAAATAAATGACATTTAGCCCAAGAGTTCAATAGTGGGCCTATAGTGGTGTGCCCCAATATTAATGGACAAGGCCTAATGTTAATTATGATAGTGGGTATATGGTCTATTAGAGCTTGGGCTTTATGGATCCATCTAGCCCCCTGTCTAGTTCAAATTAAAATCCAATAGTTATTTGATGATCAGTTGAGCCCAATAAACCTAATAAGCCCATTAAGGTTTACTAATCTTTCTATAGTTAAGAGAAAAGTTCTCTAGCAACAAGATATAAGTGTTACACGTGAAACACCTCCTTGAGAAGAGAGTGTCACATGAAAAAGAGAGAGAGAGAGAGAGAGAGAGAGAAAGAGAGAGAGAGAGAGAGAGAGAGAGAGAGAGCAGAGAAAATCTACCACTACTAGGGATTCACTGTCCTTGGTGTTTCGGCCATTCCGGAGAAATCGGTTTGAGGAGATTATCTTCTTGTTCATCTGCAGATCTCTTTGTTAGAAATCAAGAAGGTGACCACTCATCGGATCAATCAAACGGATTTTGAGAATAGACGGAAAGATGAGAAAGTTATGGAGCGAATCCGGGTATTATTCTTGTCTAGATCAAGAGTTAACTTATGTTAGATTACGATTTGAAACGTTTTGTAAAAAGAAAAATTTTAAACAACCAATTTCGCTGCGTTTCTTGATTTTACAAAACTATGGTATTCTTAAAAATGATTTTAAGAAAATATTTTCCATAAATTTATTCCAGCTAACACTAGCAGTGTATCTAACAGTCTGCCTGACACCTAATCCCATACCCAGGGGGGACACCCATATGTCGCCTACCAAACTTGGAGGGGCAACTAAATTGCCTACGCCTGCCAAATTGGGAGGTAATTAGAAGTAACAAAACTCAGCACGAGTTTACGAACTTTACACCGATGGTGGGACACGCAGCGCCATACTGTAAACCCACGTGCTAACACGATACTTATGTGTGATCCTATGATACGTGCAACATAAAACTGAAGTGTGAAAATAATAGTACTCTGATTTTTCAATAAAATAAGTATATTAGGTTTTTATAGAAAACTAGGCAGCACAACAGTCCTATTTTTGATATACCCAAAATAATCTACACTCAGAAAATCCTCACAGCAATATAGTATATATATGTATAACATACCATCACAATCCATCATATATGTTCAAGAAAATCAAAAACCACATTTGTTCTCATTTGTTGCAGAAAATAAGTTTTATTCGAAAACAGTATAAAATGAAGGTAATCGAATCTTTACCTCACAAGAATAGCGATACCACGTTATTGAATCCTCAAGGCATCGTCGACGATCGTCCGGAGGGTCGAGAACCAATTCCAAGCCCTCGATCGTCCTCTTGCGAAAAACTAACTTCTCAATAGAGCTTCAATTCCATAAATGGACCTCTTCACTGAATTCCTAGCACACAAAATTGCTAGGTTAGACATATATCTTGTCCAACTCGGGTTCACATCGGGTCGGTGGCACGCAAATCGAGGTAAATCTTAGCCGTCCGATTCGATTTTCATGCTGATCACCAAACATAGGCTCCCTATTTTTCGAGTACAATCCAAAAATAACAACAAAAATACAATCCAACGGCTGGATCAAAAAGTCAACTGAAGCTCAAAATATTCCAAAAATGGCCACTTTTGATTCGGGCAGTATGGGGTTAAGATATATATAGCTTGAGCTTTCTCTTGACGAGACGAATCCAATGAGCCCGGTAAGAGGTCAAATAGTGACCGAAATCGTCGCCAGTGACGAGAAATCCGAAACGACCGAAAATAGCGTTTCCGACGAGCAGGCATCGGCAGCAGCTGGCAACGGTCGGCGGAGCTTCCTGGCAGCATGGCGAGCTCACGCCGGGCGGGCTGGAGGGCGGATGGCGACTTGGGCAGCAGCGCGGCCCTCGCCGGTCCTTCGGCCGAGAGTGAGCAGAGAGAGCAAAGGGAGGGTCGTCGGGGAAGAGAGAGAGAGAGAGAGAGAGAGAGAGAGAGAAGGAGAGAAAATGACAAGGTCACGTGGCTCTGTCTTATGAGGCTGTGCAATTTTAAAAAATTATACAACAGTCTTTAATTTTTCAAATCCCTTTGAAATTAGTTTCCCAAAATTTGTAATTTAGTCATTTTGTACAAAATTTTTGCAAATTAATCCTTCTAATATAATATCTGAAAAATTGGTAAAATGTCAAAATTACTCTCTAAAAAATCCAGATTTTTATAGAATTAGAGATGACAAAAGCTGGAGCTTGAAGAAGACTTGCATGATGATCAGAAGTGTAGGACATGCACGCTTTTGCAATCCTTGTGGGTGCTTGAAATGCCCAAGAAAATAAGAAAATGAAATCTACCAGTTTCATTGGTTTTCGTTTTACCCCCCTAAGTGAGGGAAACAAAACTCCACGAGGTTCACTTTTCTAAGTGCCAAAAAGTCCAAAACTTGTAACAAACATAGGAATTCTTTGAGAT
The DNA here is from genome assembly GCA_002914805.1 of Parasponia andersonii. Taxonomy (NCBI): domain Eukaryota; kingdom Viridiplantae; phylum Streptophyta; class Magnoliopsida; order Rosales; family Cannabaceae; genus Trema; species Trema andersonii. The sequence continues at coordinate 298,142 of JXTB01000318.1, read as the reverse complement.
TCCCGTTCCCATGCCGAAAAGACCCCGTATGAAATAGCCTCTGATAACTTTGCTATACCTAGTACGTTAATACAGTACAAGTCTGTCTTGTGGGGTGGGGTTGCGTAGTCCATGATGTCCGAGTTTTCTAAAATAATATTATATATTTTGTTTTCACTTTATTTTATTTTTTTATGGTTCTAGCCGCTCATTTATTTATTGATGAGATTATAAGTAATAAAATGGTCTGTTACAGTACAAGTCCCAGGATATGGATACTGCCAAGTGCATGACAGAGGTACATGCTGTTGTCATGCATGTCGGTCTGTTCATTACAACTTCGAATTCATATCTTTCTCTTGTATTTATGTGAATACGGAGAAACAGATATATTAATTACAAACGACATTGAGTCATTCGTACAAATTTTAGTATTTAGTTTAGTAAAGTCCACTAAACTAGATATCTAATTTTGTCTTGGATTTTTCTAAAATGATTCTATTTTGTGGAAATTTGCAGTTTTATTTTTGTCTATAGAGAGGGATGCAATCGTTACTCGTTATTTCAATTCCTCTAACTCAAAAAAGGAAAAGAAAAGAAAAAGAAGAGAAAATATTTGATCAATTAATGGTAGTTTATTACTTAATATACAAACAAGATTTAGATCTTGACTGATAGAGCTTATAGACTTCTTCAAATCATGTTGGGTGGGATTTTCACTTTGATTTAAAATAGAAAAAAGTTGACTTGTTTCACATCGTAGTATACATTTAATTAGTATAATTCGTCCACTTTTTACATTTTTTTTTCTTTTATTCACTTTCATACTATTACTGTGCTTTAATCCTAGTCTCCAATCACCATAAATAAGAAAAAAATGCATTGCCCTTAATTTTTTTTAAGTTACAATAATACAATCTTGAAACTAAGAAGTCTAATGTTTTTTTTTTGAAGTCTTTACACACGTACCAAGTTTCAAGGCATGGAATATTATAAGCATGTATATTTTTCAATCTAATGAACGCATTCATCGGCATCAAAAAAATAGATGAGCTTGGGTGGGCGTCAGACAAAACATGTATAGAAACTTTATGTCACATAATATTAGACCATTTCAAATATGATTTTTAATGCATAAACTATGTATCCTAGTTGGTGTTCTAAGGTACCGTGTCTTTGATTTTGACCATCTCTAGTTCAAACTCCAAACCGCGGCTCCAAGTCAATTCACACACATCTAACTCATTACAAGCACTCTATGCACAACCATGTGTATATATATGAACAAACCCGTCCTTTCCTCCATATCGCCACAAAATAAAAAAATTTATATCATCAACGATCTCATTTCATTTTCAAAACCCAATTACAATTCGACTCAAAATCACATCACACTAAAATCTCCGTTTTTTCTCCCCTTATTAATGGCGTGTCACCAAAACAAGTGTCGTTACTCAATCTTATTCGTTTGTACGGTTCTTTTGGTATGTGGGTTTAGTGAAACTTTGGCAATAAGGCCATTAGAAGGAGAGAAATGGTTGATAAACTCGTTATCGTTTCAGCAACTCCCAAGGGGTCAGCAGAAACCGCCTAGTCCTAATCCATGCACGAATATCCCAAGTGGAAGCAGCCGTGGGAGGTGCACTTTGAGCGAAATGAACGTAGCCGGACGTCGATTTTCTCATGCATCGCCGCCGGCTTTCCCGGATCACATTGTCGATTTCGCGGTGGCTTCCTTTGTTGCTCATGATCAGATTTAGAACCAGTAAGGATCCTCTAGCTTCTTCTCGATAATCTACACGGAATAGGAAGTAAATTATAGAAAGGTATATATATATATATATATAGATAGTGAGAAACAGAAGAGAGTCATATTGAATTATAGATGTCCAATTGTATGTATTAGTGTTCTTTTAATTTATTTGATTCATTTATTCATCACTTATGGCTATAAAAGGCTTGGGAGAAACGTACACGGTTGTGAATCCCCTGATCATTTTAATAAATTAACCTTTTTATTCCAACGCTAAATATTGCAACTTTTTTGTTTTCATTTTTTTAAAATTTTTTATTTTGGCTTGGAACAATGCTAAATGTAATTGGATTAACTTATTCGCTTGATTATTTGTTACCGTAATTGATTTAACACTTGAATTACGTCGTGGATTGTGCAATTTTTTAAAAAATTATACTACAATCTCCGCTTCTCAAAACTCTTTCAATCCAATCTCTGATTTAATTGCATTTTAGTCATTTCTTCAATGAATTTTGCAAATTAATCCCTCCATTAAAATATCAAAAAATAATTGATAAAATACCCAATTTACCCTTGAAAATTCTGGGTTTTACACTGATTGTCAAGGCAAGAAGCGAGGTTGAATGAATATCATCCCAAGATCCTTCAGTAAGGAAGGTAACCACATTAATTCACAAGTGACATTGACCATGGCTTGGTATTCTACTTCAGCCGAGGATCTGGAAACCATTTGCTGCCTCTTAGATTTCTAGAAAATCAGTGAGTCTCCAAGACATATACAAAAGCCACTGATCGATCTTCTAGTTTCAGTGCAAGCAGCACAATCTGAATCATCAAAAGCTTTCAAGACAGTTGAAGATGAGGCATGGAAGAAAAGACCTTGTCATGCAGTTGCTTTGACATATTACAAAATGTGAAAAAGCAGCTTGTATATGGGGAGTATGTGGTTTGCAAAGAACTTGCTCAATCGATTCACAGCATATGATGATAAACAATCTTGCGATTCAATAGCTCGACGATCATAGTTACTTGCTATAATAATATCATCAACATAGACTAGTAGAGCAAGATATGAGCTCCTATCAGTTTTTTAAAAAAAATAGAGATTTGTCAAAAGCAGATTGTTTGAAGCCAACACTAAGTACTAAAATGGTTGAAAACTTTGAAAACCACTGTCGAGAGGCTTGTTTATGCCCATATAAGGATTTATGCAAATAACACACAATATTAGAAGATAAGGACTCCCTCTCATGGTGATAACTAGGAGGTAAGGTCAAATAAACTTCCTCATGGAGATCATCGTGTAGAAATGCATTGTTGACATTTAATTGAGTCAATGACCAGCTATGAATAGCAGCGAAGAGTAAGAATAACTTTAATAGTGACAAGTTTGGCCACACGAGAAAAGGTATCTAGATGATTGATGCCTCCTTGTTGTGTGTATCTTTTAGCCACCAAACAGGCTTTGTAACACTTAATTGAACCATTATTATGATATTTATATGGTACACCCATTTGCAAGCATATAGCATGCTTATAAGGCTGTAAAGTAGTGAGTACGGATTGCAATTAGTTGGGTTCGGGGTAGATATAATTATTTTGCACCCGTATCCATAGGGAAAAATCAAACTCATGTCTATCTCATTTATCTGTTTAAGTTGGTGGGACTGGTTCGGGTATTACTCGTATAAGTAGATAGGTACCCGTGGGTACTCATACTTAGTAAAAAATTTAAAAAAATTATTTAAATAATTAAAAAAATAAAAAAATATAAATTTAAAGAGAAAAAAAAATCTAATATTAATGTCATATACTAAAATTAGTAATACTTCATTAAGACAAACTAATTTTTATATACACATATTTATTTGTTTTGTGAGTATTTTATATAAATTATATATATATACCTAATATAATTTTTTTATTTTTTATGTATATAAATAATCGTACTCTTACATCCGTACCCGGATCAGATTTTTCCACTTAGTATGCATACTCACCCCATTTATCTAAATAATCGAGTATGACCCGTCCTATTAGGTTGGGTATCTGCGGGTGAATGAGTTGACTCGTATAATTGCCATCCCTAGTGGTGAAAGACTAAGTGTTATTGCTCTTATGAGTAAGCACTTTTACTGACATAGCTTCCTTCCTACCAAGCAGGAATCACTGCATCTTGAGAATAGGAAGTAGGAATAGAGTGAGAAGATATGGCACAGACCAAGAAACGATGAGAACGGGAGAGACAAGAATAGCTAAGAAAATTGGAAAGTGGATGGAAAGGAGAGGGAAAAAAAAAGATAGAGAGGAACGATGATAGTCCCGAAGGTAAGAATGTGGTTTGCGGATGCAAGATGGATGTGTAAAAGACGCATCAGGAGAAAGGAGTGAGGAAGAAAAGTGAGGAATAGGCAGAACACGATCAGAGAAGATATCAGAGGACAAAGAAGGAGACTGAGTAGTAAAATGGAAGATAGACTCGTGAAAGGTAACACTGCGGGAAATGAATGTGGCATTTGTGGAAAGATCAAGCAGTTTATAGCCTTTGTACCTTGGTGGATAGCCAAGAAAAATACAACGAATGGCTCGAGGAGAAAACTTGTGGAGAGTACGGGTGACGGTAGAGGCATAAGAAAGACAAGCAAAGGCTTTGAGGTGAGTGTATAAGGGGACTTTGTGGTACATTGACTCAAAGGGAGACTTGTTGGTCAAAAGTGGAAAAAAAAAATACGAATAATAAGGCATAAAATAGTAGAGATACAATCATTCCAGTAAGCTAAAGGAATATGAGATTGAAAATGGAAAGCACGAGCAACATTAAAGATATATTGGTATTTCCATTCAACAGAATTTTGTTGTAGGGTATCAACACAAGAGTGGAAGGACATGATACCATGTTTAAAGAAGAACTCGAAGAATGAAAATTCAAGAGTACTATCAGTGAGGATAGATTTAATATTGACTTGGAATTGTGTGGAGATAAGATTGAAAAAATGAGGAATGATGGAGAGAACGTCAGATTTTGCCCATGAGAAATAAACCCATGTAAATCGTGTATAATTATCGATAATAGTGAGAAAATAAAGAAATCCTTCAAGTATTAGAACATGAAATGGCCCATGATACATAACAATAAATTAAATCAAATGGTTGTGCTGAGATATTATTGAGAGAAGGGAATGGTAGTCATTTTTGTTTTGTAAAGGGACAAATAGAACATTGATGATGAGAATTCATAGAAGCGTTGATATGCAATACATCCTTTAAAACATCAAGTTTAACAATGAGGGATGTCCAAGGCAAAAATGCCATAATTCATTAACAGACAACTCAGAGACATCGCAAGAAGAAATAAGAGAAAAATGATGGAGCAGATAGAGGTTGCCATGTTTGCTATCCTTTCCAATCATCGTTGCTCGAGTAAGGTCCTGGATAATACAAGAGTAAGGAAGGAAATTAACAGAGCAATTCATGGAGTAAGTAAGAGGACTAATGGAAAAAAAGATTAAAATGGAAAGATGGATATACAAAACATTATAAAGAGTAAAGGTGGGTGAAAATCAGACAGTGCTAGAATAAGTGTGGGTAGAGTAACATGAGAATTGGTTAAAGGTGTGGATGAATGAAAAGCAGAGAGATCACAACAAATGTGGTGAGTAGCACCAGTGTCTAAAACCCAAGAAGAGGATTATAGAGAAGCATGAGTAATGGAGGAAAGAGTGAGTATACCATGAACATAAGAGACAGATACTGCAGTTGGGTAGGAATTGGAGAGGGTAGGAGAATTGCTGCAGAGTTGAGAGCTCAAGAGGCCAATAAGCTATTGACATTGGGAGGCAGTCAGAGTGGATAGAGTTAGTGAGTCAAAGCCAGATGAGTTGGGGATGGTGGCACTTGATTGATTAACCTGAAGAGAGGAAGTTTATTTGTATCTGAACTTGTAGCCATGAGGGTAGCCATAGAATTTGTAGCACTTGTCAATGGTATAGCCTTGAATGCCACAGTGAGAGCATAAAAGGCTATCGCATTTGGGCTTTGAGGAAGCTGTAGCACCAGAAACAGAGCCAAAATCGTGAGCAGAATAAGTGGGAAAAGCAAGACCAGGGGTAATGGTTCTTTAATGCTCTTCCTGGATAACAAGAACAAACATCTTAGAAAGAGGAGGCAGAGGATCCATCGCGAGGATTTGAGCACGAGTTTGTGCAAAAGAGTCGTTGAGGCCATTAAAATTTGTATAACATGTCATGTCTAACTCCCGAAGATGTACGTTGCATGTCTACAAGGTAAAACCTTATAAATATACAAAATATCTATATGCAATCCACAAAAATAAAGAATAATTAAACTTTAATAAATACCAATAAATCATTTACAATTCAATAATTTTATTAAATCTCTAAATATTAAAAATTAATTATATAAAATACATATTATAATCTAATAAATTTATACTAATTGATCTTTTCAGTCTTCATATTTTTCTAATAAAAATGAATGATTTCCCTTTTTTAACTTATGATCTCAAATGTATTCCAATTATCTAGACAAGTTTTTCCTTAGTGAACCTCTTAACTGACGATGTTTAAAACATGTGAGAAAAAAAATAAAAGAGTAAGTTAGAAGTCCTGTAAGTAACCAGAAACTTTAACTAGATAGACCAAGTATATATTCTTTGAAAAAGTTAAATAACATATTTCAAAATAAAATCAATTTCAGAATATAATAATTTTCAAGATAATCAAATGAGATTATTTAGAAAGTCAAATTAACAAAAATATGAAGCAAGTTTTCAAAATCTGTAGTTTCATTCTCATTCAATAATCAATAATACTTTCAAATCACTTCTCAAAAGTTTTTGGCAACTATAGCCATACTTAATCTCTGTGATTAGATTCATATTTACAATACTTAACTCCTGTAGCTCGGTCCACATTTACTATATCTAATTTCTATAGCTAGGTCTATATTTAGTACGTACTGTCTATATATAATTTCTGTGAAATAGGTCAACATTGCATAGTCACTGACGAGAGTTTTAAAACATATTCATATACAATAATAGTTTAAAAATAATTTCACTTTTCTTATTATACCGTTGTAATCATTTCTAAATAACTTTCATGCAACAATGTTCAATAACAATATCATGTACTTGATCCATATTTTTATATAAACCAATTATCAGATAAAATCAAAATACTTTTTAGACAAAGTGATTATTTTAGTAAAACAATTTTATTTCAATAAATGAACTTATTTGTGAAAAGTATATTTTTACTTGAAATCATTTTTTTTTAGTAAAATAATTCATAAACACGAGTTTATTAGAAATAATAAGATATTTAACTTTTGTATAACAAGTTATTAGAGAAGACCAAAGATTATTTATCTCGTCCGCTTTGCCTATTTAACTAAAATAATCAATGTAATTGTTTAAGTACCTATTATTACATAAACCATATATAAGTATCAAATTATTGAAAACACACTCTAATTATACCAAGAATAATGACTAGTTACTACCCATGAATTTTCTATGATCAACTCTACTTTTTTCGAATAATCTCAATTTCCCATGAATTATAATAATTCTAATTCATTTCTAAAAATCACCAAACTTAAGAGATAAATTTTAGAAGTAATAAAGGTTCTACTAGTACTAAGAATGCAGTTATAGGCTCAATGAGTAAGCCCTATAAAGCCGGAAATGCCACTACTGCGTTTTACTAAAAGTGCCGAAAGTTTTAGATTTTTTTCAGATTCGTAGTCTTAATTTCAAAGGGTTATAACTGTCTGGTTATAAGTCTGTTTTTGACAAAACTAATTTGATAAGCTTTCCAACCATATCAAATATGACTCAATCAGACAAGTAAAGTCCTTGAAAATCTAGTTGTAACTTTTGCTATATTTTTATATCTTAGCTAAAAACTCAAAAATTTATTACTTTCTATTTGCCTAACTAAATCATTCAAAATTTGTATCGCTTAAATTCTAATAACAATAGGCTTCATCCTCTGTCAATTCATCCTCATAGTAACTCATTATTGAGTAACTCAAAACCCTAATTCTAGATATTTAGTTTTAATCCCAAAATTAAACTAAAACATAAAATTTAATTAGTTAAGAGTTTATACCTTGATAAGTCTTAATAATTCATATCAATAGCATTCTTTTTTTTTCTTTCTTCTTCTCATAATAACAAAGTTGTCTCCTCTCTCTCTCTCTCTATTTTTGTTAATAGATACAAGAAAATCTTAGCAGATCATTAGACTCTTTAAGGTTTTCTAAAGTAAAATACTCAATTGCTAAATTAACCCCCAAAATCATTATTAATTGAGGGTTATATAGTCTTTTTCTTATCCTTATATTATTTATTTAATATGAATATATATATATATATATTTTTATTTTTATTTTTGCACGGGTTGTCACATAGCATGTTCTTAGATCTAGCCAAGCCTTCATGGCACCACAAAGATAAGTGGGCAGAGTTTGAAAATAACGGTCCTCATCCCAGAGAATCTTCACTCGAGCAAAATAAGAACTGGCATACAAATGACCTTGTTGCAGAAAGATGATATTTTGCTTGATTTGAAACAAGGGAGGACCATTGCTCTGATGCAAATGCTCCCGGAAATTGACAAGAGTCCATATAAAGAAGACTATCGACGATTTCATGAGAAGCAGAGTTGAAGATCTAGGAAGTGACCATGTTGTTGCAGCAAAGCCAAGCACCAAAGAGGAGGTCAGCTGGATCTGGGCGAGGAACCAATCTTGTTTTTGGCAATAAGAGCCATGAGAAAAGCACGACTCCATGTATTATAATTGGGACGAGTTAGAGCATGGGAGACGAGCCATGCCAGGATTGTCGGCGGTGGAAAGAAAATAAGGACTGGAAGTTTCATCCATTGGTGGGCGAGAGGTACTGACAGTAGTATGAGCGACGACACCACCACGAGGAGCCATCAAAGAAAGAATTCTCTTTCTCATTGAAATCCCATTCAATGGGTACAAGAATATATACATGAGAGGGAGAAAGTTGGTCTTGTACACATAACTCACTTCCAGCTCACACCAAAGGATAAGAACAAAATAGATTAACTAATTACAATGAGCTAATTGCTATACAGAGTATTTTACAATTATGCATCAAGAGGAAGAAAAACTAGTCAATTGAATGGGACTTTGCTCATAATGCTGCCACATAAAATTCTTAATAAGAAGCTTATAAAATTGTAAATTTTAAAAAACTAAGAATATGACAGTATGGATTAGAGAATTTGTAGAATGATAAGGAATATTATGTATTTATAGGTAAAAGTCAACATAATCGGATAAATTCATAATAAATAATTAATTAAATGAATATTATCCCTAAGTAACCCATTTACAATGAAATACTTACTAGATAAAATGTGATCTGAAATTTGTTTATAAAAAATGGTGTCATTTGAAATTTAAATTTTTGGATCCCTATTCTAAAATAAGAAGACTTCACAAAAACATAAATCAATAATAAAATGAGTGATCATAACAAGTGTTCTTATTTTATTATTTGACATAACGAGAACATGGAATTAAGCACGTCTAATCATAACATCCAATTCTTTCAATCATATTAGAAGAATTTGATTATTTTTTTATGGTAATTTTCAAAAAAATTTGACAAATACCAGATTTTGAATTTTTTTTGAAAAATTCTAGATTTTAATTAAAAAAATATCACTTTTTAGAATATTCAGAAAAATATTTTAGATTGTTTACTCCAAATAATCCAACTAGTTATCTCGAGTATTATCAAAAAATACTAATTTTGAAGAAAACATTGTATTTTTCTAAATATTTATTAAAAGTGTCACTTTTCTATTTTTTTTAAAGTTGTATTTTTCTAAATTAATATAAGATTTTCCACAAATTCCATCTGGGATTTTTAAAGGGTTTCTAACATTCTTACCTATAAAAACCGAAAAGAATTACAAAAATACTGAAGTCAGGTTTTTTTCCCTCCAATTTTTGTATAATTTTTATTAGAAAGATATCACTTTTTAATTTCTTTTAGAAAAATATCATTTTAAAATAGTTACTAGTTATTAATTTTTGAAAATTAGTTACCGATTACCAGTTATCAATTATAAATAGCTTTGATTATCAGTTGCCAGTTTCTAGCTACTATTTTTAAAAATGATATTTTTCTAAATCATTTTTAGAAAATAATATTTTTCTAATAAAAATCATACTAACCTACAAAAAAAACGAGGGCCATCCTATTTTTCAAATTTGTTTTTCTAAAAATGCCGCATAAGGCCTAATTTTATAGCCTATAAACTTAATCTAGTTTCTATGCAGCGTGAAAGTGCAAATACTTGAATTCCAGGTGAGATTGGCGCCCCAGCTGCACAGAATTAATAAATTAGGTATTGTATATTTTAGTTTTCTTGTTCACGATTTTTTTTTTTTTTTTTTTTTTTGGCTTTCAGGTTTAAAGTTTAATTCATCTTTTTGACGTGGAAGATGTAGCAAGAGATATGGAGGAAAGAGATTACAAAAACAAAACAACAAAATCAAAAACAACGGATCATCATTGAGGAATCATCGACAACTGACAAATATTCTACTAGACTAATTGTAAATCGTACTCTCTCTGCCTTTTCCTTTGCTCTTCACTATAAGTTCTATATTTTGGTGATTTTGTTTTGTGATAAGCCTTGTTTTGGATATTTTATATTTTATCTTCACTTGCTTTCATTGAATTATGAAAATGATAATTGAAATAATGTTAATGTAGCACCAATCGTAGCCCTCGGCACCACTCTGTGCCGCTACTCTCTTCCTTTGCTCTCCCCTTTCCTTAGCAATTCTAATCCAACTAAGTTTCTCTCTTTCTCCGCTAAACTTTCTATTAGTTTTATTAACCATTGAGGATGGTAGACAAAGTATCTGCCAAAACAACAGCTTAGTTTTAAGGTTCTTATTTGTACTTTCTGTTTAATAAAGAGTTTCTTAATGATGATTTTAATTACAGAATTATTGCTATGTCTTTTGACTGTATACTTACAATTACTTAAGCCTTATACACTATAAAGTAAATTAGTATTAGTGGTAACTAATAATAAGATATGAAATTAGTAACTAATAATTTAGAGGGACTCGTAATCAATAACTAAATTGGTAATTTGTAACCAAACTAATCAGTAACTAATATGAAAACTCGAAATCAGTAATCAATCACTATCCTAGAAATTAGTAACCTTTCACTAGTTTAGAAACTAATAACCAAATTAGTTTTCGGAAGCTAGAAACTAGTAATATAATTAGTTCTCAAAAATTAGTAATTGAATTGGTTTAAAAAAAATAGAAACAAGTAACTCGTCTCTCAAATTAGTATAAATAATAACTAATAACAAATTATCAATATAGAAACTAGTAACTAGTAAATATAAAGAAGTCGTAACTAGTACTCAAATTAGTACTTATTACTAGAGTAATGAGTAACTAGATTGGTTATAGTTATTAATGGTGAACTATAACTAGTTTTATAACTAACTATTAACTTGGGAATTCAGAATGAGTAACCAATTACTATTTTGGAAACTAGCCACAAATATTCTAACTAACTACAAATCTAAAAACAAGTGACAAGATTGGTTATTTTTTTTTAAGTAAATAAAATAAAAGAAAAAATAAAAAAGCAAAAAAGAATTAAAAAAGAAAAAAAAAACAAATTTAGAGAAAAACAAGAGAATAGGAAAAAAAAGTCAAAAAAAAGAAAAGAAAAAAAATAAAGAGAAAAGAAAATGGATTAAGATTGGGTTAAATCTGTAGAGAAAAAAATGTTGAAAAGGTTGCAGCCACTAGGCTAACAAACAACCAGACGTTGTTGTACTTTTTCATAAAAAAACCTTTGAATAAAATATTGTTTTATTTACGAAATCTAGCACCGCAAAGTTGATCATTTTTTAAAAATAACGATCTTGTAAGGTACAGGAGGCGATTAGTTTTGCAGGATATGTACTTGTAATTTTGTTTTATTTTTACCATAAGTGTAATAACCCAGTTATTTTAAGGGTAAAATGATCGTTTGATCAGATTTTAAAAAAATTATATATATATAGGGCACCAATCAAGTAGGTATTTTTTTTTTTACTTATCCATAGGTATTAATTTGGCTAATGAAAATTTAGTATGTACATTTTTTTATTATAAAAAATAAGAGAGAAAAAGAGCATTAATGATGCACGTCTTTTTATACACGTTATTATAGCCACTGGATTACCATTAGATGGTGATCTAACAGCTAAAAAAAAAATACCTACCCATAGGTAAAATAAAAAAATACCTATTAGATTGATAACCATATATATATATATATATATGCTCCCTCCCTCTCTATCCCCCTTTGCCTGACTCATTCTTTCTTCTTGCTCTCACCGTCGCTCTCGGCCGAAGGAAGGCGGACGAATGCTGGAACCGTTGTAGTCACCGTCCGATCTGCGAGACCACCGGCAAAGTCCTCCCGCGCCGCCAGCAACTTGTCCCGCCTGTCCCCGGTCGCCATCGTGCTCCATATTACCAGAAAACGCCATTAATGGCCGTGAGGGAGTTTTGATTTTCAGCGACGATTCCGACCGTCTCAGGTCGCATTCTTGGGCTTGTTTGATTCGTCTCGTCGAGAGTAACCTCAAGGTATATATTTCACGAACCCATTTTACCCACTTTGAAAGTTGCCATTTTTGGGTGTTTTGAGTTTCGAATTTTAGTTTTTAATCCAACCGTTAGATTTCGTTTTTGTTATCATTTGTAGAATGTACTCAAAAAATGGAGAATTTGATATATATATATATACATTGACTATATTTGGTGACCAACACGAAAATCAATATTTAACAACTTAGATTTTGTCTAGTTTTGTGTGTCACTGGTTTGATATCAGTCCGGAACCGAATTGGTCGAGTTATATGTCTAACTTTGCTATTTTGAATATTAGAAATTCAATGAAGAAGTCCGTTCATTGATTCAAAACTTCGTTGAGTAGTTGGTTTTTCCCAAGTGAGCGATCGAGAGTGTGGAATTGGTTCTCGACCCTCCGAATGATCGTCCAATCGATACCTTGAGTATCCAATAGCGTGGTATCGCTATTCGAGTGAGTTAGGGATTCAGTTATCTCTCTTTTACGTCGTTTGTGAATAAAACTTATTTACTGCAATATATGAGAACAAATGTGATTTTATAACTTTTAAATATCTGTGATAGAATTGAATGGTATGATTTACATATTAGCTTGCTCTGAGACTTTTCTGAGTGTAGATTATTTTTGAGTATATTAAAATTGGGACGTTATGCTGCCCATTTTTCTACAAAATTTAATTATTCATTTTATTAAAAACCAGAGCATCATTTGAACTTAAATTACTGCATGGTTACTTTTACACATCAGTTCAGAGTACACGTGCCATAGGATCACATATGAGTCCCATGTTAGCATTATGGGAGTTTTATAGTATGGCACTGCAGCTCCACCGATGGTGCAGAGTCCGTGAACCTGCGTAGGCTATTTCTTCTAATTACCTCCCTATTTGGTAGGTGTAGGCAATGTGGTTGCCCCTTCAGATTTGGTAGGCGATACACGGGTGTCCCCTCCGGTTATGGGCTAGGTGTCAAGCAGGTAGTATAGCACACGTAGTGCTAACACCTTGGTTTCTATTGATGAGAGGTGGTGAACTCATGGGTATGAGTAGATTTGTGTCATATATTTATGGACTGATTGATTTTTCTATATCATATTTTCTATATATCTATATATGTATATATATATGTATGTGATTACGAACTATTGATTTTAGATTTTATATTTATATATATATGTATACAGACTATCAGCTTTGGAAATAAATATGTATAAGTACATAAACATAGTTTTGCAAAAAAGGTTTTTTGGACTAAACTAATCATGCAAGTGCTTTCCATCACTAAAAGAGTTTTTACATGAGGTAACAGCTTTCCTACTGAGCTCTCGAGCTCATCCTTCCTATTTTCCCCCCCTTTCAGGTTATTGTTCATTCGAGTCGGTTGTCCCATTGGCTAGGCAAGTCGCTTGACTTACGCTTGCTGTCCTATCCCTCTTTAGTTGGTCCTTCTACCTTGTTTTATTCTTTCTTCCTCATGTCTATCTATGTGGCCAAGTTTCTTGTTCCTAATAAGTGATTGTATGAGAACATATTTTCTACTATTCGAGGATTTGGGGTATAAATGAGACATTATTATTCCCAAGGAGCATATTTTAAAGTTTTAAGCACTTGGAATTTTGACAAGATTTGTAAGTTAAATTTTAGACATTCGAGTTAAAGATTTGAAAAACTTATTAAGTCTGTAAAAACCCGGATTTTGGGAGGGTAATTTGGATATTTTACCAATTTTCTGGATAAAATATTGGGAGAATTAATTTGCAAAAGTTAAAAGTTTTGTGTAAAAGGACTAAATTACAATTTTTGGGGGACTGATTTGAAAGAGACTTAAAATTTTGAGGACTTATGTGCAATTTTTGAAAAATTGCATAGCCCTATAAGATAGGGTTACGTGCCCTGTCCTCTCTCTCTCTCTTCTCTCTCTTCCCCCCGGATCTCTCTCTCTCTCTCTCTCTCTCTCTCGGATCTCTCTTCGCCTGTCGACATCATACTGCCGCAGGAGCCACCGTTGCCGTCGTCCGCCTATGTAACTGACCGGTGAAGCCTTCCCATGCAATGCTGAAGCCGCGCCGCCGGTCCCCGGTCACCGCCGTTGCTTGCAACGCCAGAAAAGCTCCAAGTCACCATTTCAGATTTTTGGCCGCCGGCGACGATTCCGACCACCATTTGACCCCCAACCAGTCCTATTGGATTCATCTCATCGCAAGGATCATCAAGGTATATATATCTCAACCCCATTTTGCCCGGATTAAAAGTTGCCATTTTTGGATATTTTGAGTTTAAGTTTGACTTTTTGATCTAGCCATTGGATTGTGTTTCTGTTGTCATTTTTGGATTGTACTCGAAAAATGTAGAAGTTTGATATATATATATATATATTGCCTATGTTTGGTGACTGGCACAGAAATCAAAATCGGACGGCTAAGATTTGCCTCGATTTATGTGTCATCAGCTCGGTGTGGGCCCGGACCCGAATTGGACAAGTTATATGTCTAACCTAGCTATTTGGGTGCTAGGAATTTGGTGAAAAGGTTCGTTTGTGGAATTAAAGCTCCAGTAAGAAGTTGGTTTTTCGCAAGAGGATAATCGATGGCTTGGAATTGGTTTTCGACCCTCCGGGCGATCGTCAATGACAACTTGATGATTCAATAGCGTGGTATTGCAATTCGATCGAGGTAGAGATTCAATTACCTCTGTTTTAAATCATTTTTGAATAAAACTTACTTTCTGCTACATATGAGAATAAATGTGATTTCTAGACTATTTAAATATCTGTAATGGGAATTGGTTGTATGAGATATATATTGTATTACTCTGGAAATTTTCTGAGTGTAGGTTATTTTGGGTATATTAAAAATAGGGCCGTTATACTGCCCGTTTTTCTATAAAAACTTAGTGTGCTGATTTTACCGAAAAACTAGAGCGTGATTATTTTCATAATTCAGTTTTGGATTGCATGTGTCATAGGATCATACATGAGCACTGTGTTAGCATCGTAGTTTTACAGAGTGGCATTACGTGCCCCACCGTCGGTGTAGAGTCTGTAAACCTGCGGGGTTTTGTTACTTCTGATTACCTCCTCATTTGGCAGGTGTAGGCTATTCGGTTGCCCTTCTAGGTTTGGTAGGCAACACACGGGTGTCCCCTCTGGGTATGGGCTTAGGTATCAGGCAGGCTGTTAGGCATAATTAGTGCCACCATCCTGGGTTTCCACAGATAAGAGGATGAGAGCTCATGGGTATGGGTTGATTTGTGTCATGTGCATATGGATTGAATGGTTTTGATTACACTACTTTTATATATATATGGATTTCTGGTTTGGATTATATATATATGTATGTTTTGGACTAAGCTATCCATGTAGAAATTCTCCATCACTAAAATATTTTCGACCGGGTAATTATTTTTCCTACTATACATTTTATGCTCACCCCCTACCTTTTTCAGGTAGTGTCTAGTGCGATCTCAGTGATCAAGAGGAGTAAGAGGTCATCTTGATTTTAGTATGTTATCTTGATAATGCTAGAATCTTGTTGTAGTAGTGTTTAGATTGTTTGTCTGGGATTTGAGTTTCGTTGTGGATGATGATATTGCTTGGAATTATATTTGATTTCATGTTTTTAAATTATTATTCGATCTATGTTTAATGGTGTATATGAACTGTGGGAGTGGTTCACGGGATGAAATTCTAATTATTTTATTTAAATGGACTATTTTATAAAAACTAGAACTTTTGACACTTTTCAAATAAATCAAGGAATTTCCCACCTTTGTGAAATTCCTCTTCTGTCACTGGCCTCGGTTTTGGGTCATGACAGAAATTTTTGGTATTAGAGCTTTGAGTTTAATAGCTCAGACGTATCACCATTAAACTAGATTGAGTTGATTTTATGACAAGTATTCATCATTATCGCATTAACAGTTTGGCATATTGTTTCAGACTAGTAAGGATGCCTCCTAGAAGAGTTCCGAGGCACCAGCCAGGTGTCGAACCTCCTCGTCTAGATTTCACTCATCTGATCGAGGCAATGTAGCAGACATTCGTCCAAATAAGCAATCCAGACTATCAGCCTCCAGCTCCGAGGGAACGACAGTTAGATCAGGCTGATCATCTCTAACGGTTCATGCGTCTCCAGCCAAGGTAGTTTAATGGTAGAACAGAAGCTCTCACGGCAGTAGCTTGGTTGCGTGAGATAGAGAGGCACTTTTGGGCCCTTGGTACTCCGGTTGAGTTTTAGGCTGTGTTTGCCGTTACCTGTTTGACGGAGAGTGCCATTCGTTGGTGGAAAATAGTGGAACGGATGCAAGATGTAGTGGGCTTGACTTGGGAAGACTTTGAAAGAATTTTCAAGTTCCAGTATGCCAATGAGGATCAACAAGATAAAGTTGTGAACCGGTTTAAGATGTTGATTCAAGGTAACAGAATGGTGAATGAGTACATGATAGAGTTCACTGAGTTGACAAATGTTGCTCTTAGACTGGGTACAAGTGAGAAGTACCGAGTTTCTAAGTTCAGGAATCATCTGAATCGAAACATTTTCAACAAGATTGGTACTCAGACTTTCTGTACTCTTCCTGAGATTGCAGTGGCTACCCAGTGGGCAGAGGCCATTGAAGAAGGATTGGATTCCAGGAGGAACTAGTGGAGAGGTAATGATAGGAAGGCCACCAGATGGAACCAGGGGTAGTGGTCAGCCCAGAGTACTCCGAACAGTAGGAGCTCGAATAGCAGTGATTCTTCAGGGAGTGGCAGAGGTAGTCCGTATGGAAGATGTTTTGTTTGTGGCCAGCAGGGTCATCGGAAGAAGGAGTGTCCCAACCGTCTGCAGAAATCTCCTCTTTCTCAGGGGGGATCGCAGAGGAGTCAGTCCGGTTCTGTTTCTTATCAGAACACTCAAGTGAGGCCGCAACAGTCACAAGGTGCTTCATAGGCTTTTACTTCCCCTCAGCCTTATCAGCATCAGTACTGCCCTCAGGATTTTACTCGGAACTTTCAGACTCCTCAAGCCTCAGGAAGTCAGGGTAGGCGCGGATACGACAGTAGTGGTCCAGGATCTAGCAGTAACCATCCTGGTCAAGGGAGAGGCAACAAGGGGAAAGGGAAGGTGACTGGCCAAGCCTATGCTTTTACTGGGGCAGACGACACTCAGGATCGCACCAGTCAAGGTGTTGTTGACGGTATGATCCTTCTTTCACATTCTTGGGCACATGTTTTGTTTGATACTGGTGCATCCCATTCATTTATATCCTTATTGTTTGCTTAACTGTTGGGGTTAGAATTTTTTGATTTGGATTATGTATCGACGTTGGGTACACCTTTGGGAGGAGTAGCCGATGTGTCTAGTGTGTGTAAGTCTTGTCGGGTTATGGTTGGTGATAGGAAGTTACTTGCTGATTTGATTGTGTTGCTGATGTGATAGTATGACGTGATACTTGGTATAGATTGATTGTCGAAATATCGAGTTGTTGTAGACTGTCATAAGAATCGGGTGACTCTTTTTCCTAGTGATGGGTAACCTATTGTTTATCAGGCTGGGATGAGTCCGTTGAAGCCTAGTCCTATTCTGAAAGTGTGCATGGGTGGAAGGAAGAAGCTTGAGTGTTATAGGAACTTATTTGCCATAGATGGCAAGGTAAGAATAGACGATCAAAACCCATGGATTCCAGTGGTGTGTGAGTATTCGGAGGTGTTTCCTAAAGACTTACCGGGATTACCACCAGATAGAGAGATTGAGTTCTGTATTGAACTAGTTCCTAGAGCTCAGCTAGTTTCTATTCCAGCCTATCGCATGGCGCCGGTTGAGATGGAAGAATTGAGACAACAGTTAGATGATTTACTTTCCAAGGGCTTTATTTGTAGTAGCACTTCTGCTTAGGGTGCTCTTGTTTTGTTTGCGAAGAAACTGATGGTTCGTTGTGACTTTGTGTGGATTATAGGAAGTTGAATCAGTTGACAGTGAAGAACAGGTATCCTTTGCCAAGGATAAATGAGTATTTTGATCAACTCGGTAGTTCAAGGTTCTTCTCTAATATCAATTTGAGTTCTAGTTATCATCAGTTGAAGATAAGAGAGGATGATATATCTAAGACAACATTCAGAACTCGATATGGTCATTTTGAGTTTCTAGTGATGGCATTTGGTTTAACGAATACACCTGTAGCCTTTATGGATCTCATGAATCAGATTTTTAGACCGTTTTTGGATCATTTTGTGGTTGTGTTTATCATGACATCCTGGTGTATTCTAAGACTCGAGAAGAGCATACCAAACATCTAGGGATAGTACTTAAGACATTGAGAGATCATTGGTTGTATGCCAAGAAATCGAAGTGTGACTTTTGGATGTCAAAAGTGAAGTTCTTGGGACATGTGATTTCTCACGGAGGTATTTTAGTCGATCCCACGAAGATCGAAGCTGTCTTGGAGTGGGAAAGACCGAGAAATATGACAGAGATACGTAGTTCCTTCGGTTTGGCAGGCTACTACTACCATTTTGTGTAAGATTTCTCAAGAATCGCTTTGCTTTTGACGAAGTTGACCAGGAAGGACGTCAAGTTTGTTTAGGATCACAAAAGTGAAGAAGCTTTTATTAGGTTAAAGTAGAGTCTGACCACCGCACCAGTTCTTACTATTCCTGACAGTAACGAGACTTATGTGGTGTATACCGATGCTTTGAAGATGGGTTTGGGATGTGTCTTGATGCAGAATGGTCGAGTTATGGCTTATGCTTCTCGTCAGTTGAAGCCACATGAAAGGAACTATCCCACCCATGATCTGGAGCTTGCAGTAGTGATCTTTGCCTTGAAGATTTGGCAATATTACTTGTATGGTGTGAAGTTCGACATATTCTCCGATTATAAGAGTTTGAAGTATCTCTTTACTCAGAAGGATCTGAACTTGAGACAACAAAGATGGGTTGAGTATATGGAGGATTATGACTTCGACCTACAGTATTATCCTGGTAAGGCCAATGTTGTAGCTGATGCACTGAGTAGGAAGCCTTATCGTGTACTAGCTGCACTGGTGTTTGAAGATTGGAGGAACTCAGTTGCGATTGATGACTACAACTTGCAGTACTTTGAGATGAATGGGTTGCTTACCTGAGCAACATTATGATTTCACCATCTCTTCTCAAAACTGTCCAGCGGAGTTAGTGGCAAGATAGGGAGTTGAGGACAATCTGGAACCAGCTTCAGAATGGTGAGCAGTTAGATGGTTGGGGCACTAACAGAGAAGGGTTTTTGCTTTTCAATAGGAAGTTGGCTGTAGCTAATGACCCCAATCTTCGAGAAACCATTCTAACTGAGGCTCACAAATCAAGGATCGCAGTACATCCGAGTAGTACCAAGATGTATCGAGACTTGAAGCGGCAGTATTGGTGGAAAGGTATGAAGAAGGATTTAGCTACCATTGTGGCTAAGTGTTTGACTTGTCAGCAAGTCAAGGCTGAACACCAGAGGCCAGCTGGATTACTTCAGCTGTTGTCAATTCCAGAATGGAAGGAGGACAAGATCACGATGGACTTTGTGACTCGTTTGCCAAAGACCTTGAGAAAGAACAACGTAGTTTGGGTGATAGTCGATCGGTTGATGAAGAGTGCTCACTTTATACCGATCTGGATGGACTACTCACTTACTAAGCTCAGTAAACTGTATATGGAGTACATCATACGCTTGCATGGTGTGCCTTCAAGCATAGTCTCCGACAGAGATCCAAGGTTCACTTCTAAATTTTTGAGAGCCTTACAGAAAGCGTTAGGTACGCAGTTGGATATTAGTACGGCTCACCATCCTGAGTCAGATGGTCAGTCTGAAAGGACTATTCAAATTCTTGAGGACATGCTACATTGTTGCATACTGGACTTTGGTGGGAACTGGGATGATCATCTTTCTTTGGTAGAATTTGCTTATAATAACAGTTACTAGACCAATGTGGGTGTGGCTCCATATGAAGTATTGTATGAAAGGCCGTGTAGATTGCCTTTGTGTTGGACAGAGCCTGAAGAGCGTGTTACTCTTGGACCTGAACTGATTGAAGAGATTACTGAGAAGATCAAAGGTATCCAAGAGAGACTCAAGAGATTCAGAGTCGTCAGAAGAGTTATGCTGACCCGAAGAGGCGTGAGGTAGAGTTTGGTACTAGTGATTTCGTATTCTTGAAAGTGACTCCAAGGCATAGTGTGACAAGATTTGGGGTTAAGGGTAAGCTTGCTATAAGGTATATTGGTCCCTTTGAGGTCACTGAGAGATTGGACCAGTGGCATATTGCTTGAACCTGCCTGCACAGTTGGGTTACGTGCATAATGTGTTTCACGTGTTGATGTTGAAGAAGTACATGCCGGACCTATCTCATGTTGTTCAGTATGTGCATGTACTGATCCAAGAAGATGTATCCTATGAAGAGCGGCCTGTTCATTTGTTGGCTAGAGAGTTGAAGGTGCTTCACAATAGAGAGATTCCACTTGTCAAGATGCTTTGGGAATATCACAAAGAAGACGAGGCTACTTGGGAACTCGAGACAGAGATGTACGAGAAGTACTCTCATTTGTTTGACCTTCAGTCAGAAGTTATATTGTGATGTAAACCTTGATTTGTACTTTGAATTTCGAGACAAAATTCTTTTAAGGAGAGGAGAATGTAAAAAACCCAGATTTTGGAAAGGTAATTTAGACATTTTACCAATTTTCTGGATAAAATATTAGAGGGATTAATTTGCAAAAGTTTTGTGTAGAAGGACAAAATTGCACTTTTTGGGGGACTGATTTGAAAGAGCCTTGAAATTTTGGGGACTTATGTGCAATTTTTGAAAAATTGCACAGCCCTATAAGATAAGGCCACGTGCCATGTCCTTTTTTTTTTTCCCTCTCTCTCTCTCTCTCTCTCATATCTCTCTTCGCCCGTCGACGTCAGACCACTGCAGGAACCGCTTCTGCCGTCGTCTGCCCGCACAACTGACCAGTGCAGCCTTTCCGTGTGATGCCGAAGCTGCGCCTCCTGCCCCCGGTCGCCGCCGTCACCTGCAATGCTGAAAAAGCTCTAAGTCACCATTTCGGATTTTTGGTCGTTGGCGACGATTCCGGCCACCATTCGACCTCCAACTAGTCCCGTTGAATTTGTCTTGTCGCAAAGATCATCAAGGTATATATATCTCAACCCCATTTTGCCCGAATTGAAAGTTGCCATTTTTGGATATTTTGAGTTTAAGTTTGACTTTTTGATCTAGCCGTTAGATTGTGTTTTTGTTGTCATTTTTGGATTGTACTCTGAAAATGGAGAAGTTTGATATATATATATATATTGCCTATGTTTGGTAACCGACATGTAAATCGAAATCGGACAGCTAAGATTTGCCTCGATTTACGTGCCATCGGCTCGGTGTGGGCCCGAACCTGAATTGGATAAGTTATATATCTCACCTAGATATTTTAGGTGCTAGAAATTTAGCGAAGAGGCTCGTTTGTATGATTGAAGCTCCGGTGAGAAGTTGGTTTTTCGCAAGAGGACGATCGAGGGCTTGGAATTGGTTCTCGACCCTCCGAGCTATCGTCAACGACACCTTGAGGATTTAATAGCGTAGTATTGCTATTCGGGTGAGGTAGGGATTCAATTACCTCTGTTTTAAATCGTTTTCGAATAAAACTTACTTTCTGCAACATATGAGAACAAATGATTTAATAGTGTAGTATTGCTATTCGGGTGAGGTAGGGATTCAATTACCTCTGTTTTAAATCGTTTTCGAATAAAACTTACTTTCTGCAACATATGAGAACAAAT
>JXTB01000318.1:255205-275470 GCA_002914805.1 Parasponia andersonii | reverse complement strand
ATTCTAATTATTTTATTTAAATGGACCGTTTTATAAAAACTAGAACTTTTGACACTTTTCAAATAAATCAAGGAATTTCCCACCTTTGTGAAATTTCCCTTCTGCCACTGGCCCAGGTTTTGGGTCGTGACAAAGTCAACATTGTATTTCTCTTAAATCAAGATTTGTATAACTTAACTATATTTTCCTGATATTAAATTGGTGTATCTATTTTTATAAATTAAACTAAATATGAACCTCTTTCATACAGAATTTCCAATGATTTGAGGACTAAAATGAAAATCCATGTGCTGAATTTTCTCTAAATGTTGTAAATTCTTTATTTATATTAATTTACACTCAAAATCACCAAAAAGTCACTTCCTAAGATTTGGGTTGTGACAGAATTGGTATCAGAGTACGGCTTCAGATCCGTTTGGGATCATGCCTGTGTTAATTTTTAGTGTTTAAAAATATTTTAGAAACGATTTTGATAAATACCTCATGCACCACTTAGGAACTAGCTAAATAAATTGCTTCTGCTCTTATTCCTTCCAAGTCCTCTCTTAGACTTCTCCAAAGTGAAATTCTAGTGTTTTTGGGATGGTGATTCCCTAAGAATTTAGTCTCGGATGTGTTAGGTTTGACATGAGACTATTGATTTCCATTCTTAGCATAATTCTTAGTTTTGAATGGATGTTTGTTCTTATACTCTTCCGTCCATTCAGGTTGTAGGCTCCATGAACCTCGTAGGTTCTAAGGTAGCAATTCAGTATCTTGTGGCTTAGTTGTTGTATTTGACTATCTTGTGGGTTGTCTCTATGTTGTCTCTCGGGTTTTGTTATAACTTTTGTTGATTATGGTTGTATTTACTTGGGGATTTCTACTTGTGATGCATTGGTGTTTATGTGATTGAGACTTTATTTTCTTGGAATTGATATCTTCATGATCATTTGATTTAAATATCTTCTGATTTGGTCCTATGTTTTAATATTTATATTAAGGATACTTTTACATAGCATGCTCATGATTAAGTAATTAGTTTAGTGATTTAAGATATTGTTTAACTATAGTAATTGTATTTCTCTATTTTCATCACATTGTGTTATTGTGGTTCTTTGAATGAAAATTTTCAAATTATTGAGAGTTAGTTGGATTTAAAACCGGGTTATTTAGTTTCGGAACTTTTAGAAATACCAAGTTAACAATTAAGGCTTTAAACAACGTAGGCCTTTGTATTTGACTAAGGTGACATATTTGTTTTCAAAGAAATTTATGGACATTTTAAACTTGAGCATTGGTGGGGTGAAAGTAATACACTTTTTTCAAAGGATGTATTGTTTTAAATGAAAATGTTACTTTGAGACTAAACTTTACAAAGCCACCCAACCTATTTGTATACTAGCAAGATTTTGTTTTACGTTTAGAAGTGTTGATTTGAAAGACTTCTAGATCAAAGTAATTTTTTTTTTGTAAATATTTATTCATAAATCAAACTTTTCAAGTTCCATTTTAAACTTTGGGCAAAGTAGATTACTGAGCATTTTCCAATCCCTACTTACTACTTGATTTGAGATCAAATGAATGCTTTTGTAAATTGATTCACAAGTTTATTTGAAAAACAAATAGACGTAAGTTTCTTAAAGAAATGTTTTGAATAGAAAGATTCACAATTTTGACTACTCGGAAAACTTTGATGTGTAATGAAAATGATTTTGGGGGAAAATCTTTGGCTTCACACATATGATTAAAGATTTATACCGATAATTTTCTCTAAAACATATTGCTTAGAGAATGAAAATTAATATGACTGCTTGCCTTATAGAAATCCTTGTTGGGTGAAAACGTTAGAGTTGAAAATTTCGATTTAAATCTTGTGAAGCTTATCACTTATGCCTGGTACGTTTGATGGTTCAAATTACATGTTTCTTTTAAAATTTTCTTTGATGTGGTTTACCTTGTTGGTTAATGCATGGTCCCTTAGTATTTGTTGGATTGTTTAGTATAATAATTCATCTTGACTTGATTTTTCACAGTGTGAACAAGTTACATTAGATTATGCAGGACTTATTTTAATTGGACTTTGGGAATTGTACGATTGGTTTTGACCAGTCTCCCCAATGTTGAGAAGAGCTGGGAGGAGAATGACATTTAGATTTTCAGAGAGGTAAAAGGCAATAAGTTATATGCCTTTGTTTTACATTTGATAGGTTTTGAGTTATATGCATTGGCTTTATATTCTGCAAGTCTTGAGTAGAGCATGTTGGTATGTGATATTCTTCTTAAAAATTTGATTGTAGCTTTCCAGTTTATGGAGTTCATATATATGTTAATTAGTTTGTCATGCCTAGTGTAAATCTCCATTAACTATTAATGTTTATTTTGAAAGGTTGAGTGAGAATTGGAGTTTGTTTTACCTGCCTTGATAAAATGTTTTAACAATATTTCACACTTAAATATTTTCTAAACTACCAAATTTTTCCTTATAAAAAAAAGGGAGAATGAAGTGTGAACTTTCAAACTTTTTGAGAAACCTATTTTATTTCTTTGAAAAATATTTTAGAATTCTACAAAAAACATCCCATCGTGTTTGGTTGTAATATGGATTGAGGTCCAAATATTTTATTAGTTTTGAAAGAAAAATCGACCGTGGTGATTTAAGTATAGCCTCGTTTATCATTTTACCAAGTATGAATTGCGAAATAAATGTTTATTTTGTTGATTTTGGGGAAACAAATTAGTATATTTTTCATGCACTCTTTATTGGTTTTAATAAATAGTTATCATGTATAACTCGACTTTTTAGATTGATACTTATGACTATTAGAGATTTTCATCATATATGCATGGGGTGAAATTTTCCAAAATATTGATGTTGAGTTGAATCTGAATCTCCTATTTTGTTTAAACTATATATAATATGGTTATTGTTATATGATTTAGTAATTGAAATGAAATTACTCATGAATTTTACCTTAAGAATCGATGGACTCTACTTCTATATTGTAAAGGGATACTCAGAGTCCATGTGTTGTTTGCCTTTGGCCAGGGAGAAACTCTATCGTGAACTAGTGTAGTATTCTTAAGCCCTAACACATTTACATTCAATGTTTTTAAAAATGTTTTAAAAATTGTTTTCATTAAAATTTGAAATGAGATTTCATGGGAGATAGGCATCCCTCGAGGATGGTACCGGATAGCCTATCCTGTTAGAACCTTATTTATGGGGCGTTAAGTGTCAATTTCAATTATTATATATGTATATTTTGGGACATTGGATTATGTGCATTAAGTTTTCTTCACATCAAGGACTCGTAGAGTCTTTGGGTCAATATTTGCTTTGGTTTTCTTTAATAAGATTTTACACTAGATTAGAGATTTGAAATGCTTTTGAAATTTCTCATGTTTGGATGCTTACATTTGAGATTGAAGTTTTCACTAATGTTTTATATTGGTGATTTCATGTTTGGGTGTTCTAGTCTTGTCCTTGACTAGAAGTGGTTTGTATTTGGTGTTATTCCTCACTCTAATTGGAGAGCAGAAATGGTTGTGAACCATTGAACTCCCTTTGTAACCTTCGACCTCTAAACTCATTCATCTTGTGTGGTGTAATACAAGGATCTTTGTACTTTATCTTAAACTATATTCGATTACGTTTTGTGCGTGTAAAAGAGACTCTTGTTAGAGTCATTGACTCAAAGATTGTCTAGGGCCGGGAATTAGTTGCAAATAAATGGGTACGTCCCAGGAGATTGTTGATCTGGTTTGATCAGGGGGACAATATTCTTATATCTGACATTTAGTCTGTTGTTCTAGTTTAGTGCCATACAATCAGTACTCAGAGTCTTGTGTTTTCGGCTTCTAGCCATGGTTGTTATTGTTATCTTTTCATCACTCATATACTTGAGGTCATCGTTTCTAACTATGGGTGTTGAGATTCTTGTACATATTGTTGAGCTATCTTATAAATTCTATACCTCTTTATGTATGCCCTTATACCATGCCATTGTGGGGTTTGGTATGTTGGCGGGATTCTGATGCCAAGTGAGTACTTTCTATTTCACATGTTTTGTTGACTAGTGTTCGGTTAATAGTCCTAAATTCCATAGTCAAGTGCTCACTACACTTCCAGTGACTATTTCTTACGATCTTATTCGTACTCTCATTTTGTAATTGAATTTCAGGACTAAATTCTTATAAGGAGGGGAGAATGTAATAACCCAGTTTTTTTAAGGGCAAAATGTTCATTTGACCAGATTAAAAACAATTTTTATATATATATATATATATATATATACACACACACATATATATGCTCCCTCTCTCTTGTCTCCCCTTTCCCCGACTCATTCTTTCTCTCGCTCTCACCATCGCTCTCAGTCGAAAGAAGGCAGACGAATGCCGGAGCTCCTGCAGCCATTGTCCAATCTGCCAGACCACCGACGGAGTCCTCCTGCACCGCCAGCAACTTGTTCCGCCCATCCTTGATCACCGTCGTGCTCCATATTGTCGGAAAATGCCATTAATGGCCATGAGGGGCGACGATACCGGCCATCTCAGGTCGCGTTCTTGGGCTAGTTGGATTCGTCTCATCGAGAGCAACCTCAAGGTATATATTTCACGATCCCATTTTGCTCGGTTTGATTTTGAGTTTCAAATTTTAGTTTTTAATTCGACCGTTAGATTTTGTTTTATTTGTCATTTTTGGAATTTACTCAGAAAATAGAGAAGTTTGATATATATATTGACTATATTTGGTGACTGGCACGAAAATTAATATCTAACGGCTTAGATTTTATCTAGTTTTGTATGTCATCGATCTGGTGTCAGCCCAGATCCGAATTGGTCGAGTTATATGTCTAACTTAGCTATTTTGGACATTAGAAATTCAATGAAGAAGTCCGTTCATTGATTTGAAGTTTCGTTGAAAAGTTGGTTTTTCATAAGTGAGTGATCGAGGGTATGGATTTGGTTCTCGACCATCTGAACGATCGTCCAATCGACACCTTAAGCATCCAATAGTGTGGTATCGCTATTCGAGTGAGGTAGAGATTCAATTACCTCTCTTTTACGTCGTTTGTGAATAAAACTTATTTTCTGCAATATATGAGAACAAACGTGATTTTACGACTATAAAATATTTGTGATGGAATTGAATGGTATGATTTATATATTGGATTACTCTGAGACTTTTCTGAGTGCAGGTTATTTTGGGTTATGTTAAAATAGGGACGTTATGCTGCCCATTTTTCTACAAAATTTAATTAACTATTTTATTAAAAACAGAGCATCATTTGAACTTAAATTATTGCATGGTTACTTTTACACATCAGTTCAGAGTATACATGTTATAAGATCACACATGAGTCACAGGTTAGCATTATGGGGTTTTTATAATATGGCACTGTAGCCCCACTGATGGTGCAGAGTCCGTGAATCTTCACAGGGTATTTTTTCTGATTACCTCCCCATTTGACAAGTGTAGGCAATGCAGTTGCCTCTCCAGGTTTGGTAGGCGATACACAGGTGTCCCCTCTGGTTATGGGCTAGGTGTCAAGCAGGTTGTATGGCACATGTAGTGCCAATACTCTGGTTTCCATGGATGAGAGGTGGTGAACTCATGGTATGAGTAGATTTGTATCATGCGTTTATGGACTGATTGATTTTTCGATATCATGTTTTCTATATATCTATATATGTATATATATGTATGTGATGACGGACTATTGATTTTGGATAATATATTTATATATATATATTTAGTTATATATATGGGCACCAATCCAGTAGGTATTTTTTTTTTTTTAACCTATGCATAGGTATCAATTTGGCCAATGAAAATTTAGCATGCACATTTTTTTTATTATAAAAAGTAAGAGAGAGAAAGAGCATTAATGATGCACATCTTTTTATGCACTTTATTATAGCCGTTGGATCACTATTAGATGGTGATCCAACGGCTAAAAAAAAATACTTTCCCATAGGTAAAAAAAAAAATATACCTATTGGATTGGCAACCTATATATATATATATATGTATACAGATTATTAGCTTTGGAAATGAACATGTAAGTACATAAACATGGTTTTGCAAAATATGTTTTTGGACTAAACTGATCATGCATGGGCTTTCCATCACTAAAAGAATTTTTATATGAGGTAACAGCTTTCCTACTGAGCTCTTAAACTCACCCCTCCTATTTTCCCCCCCTTTTAGGTGATTGTTCGTTCGAGTCGGTTGTTCCATTGGCTAGGCAAGTTGCTTGACTTACGCTTGCTATCGTATCCCTCTTCGGTTGGTCCTTCTATCTTGTTTTATTCTTTCTTCCTCAGGTCAATCTATGTGACCAAGTTTCTTGTTCCTAATAAGTGATCGTATGAAGACATATTTTCTACTATTCGAGGATTTGAGGTATAAATAGGACATTATTATACCCAAGAAGTATATTTTAAAGTTTTAAGTACTTGGAATTTTGATAAGATTTGTAAGTTAAAATTTAGACATTCGGGTTAAAGATTTGAAAGACCTATTAAGTCAATATTGTATTTCTCTTAAATCAAGATTTGTATGACTTAATTATATTTTCTTGATATTAAATCGGTGGATCTATTTTTATAAACTAAATATGAACCTTTTTCATACAAAATTTCCAATGATTTGAGGACTAAAATGAAAATCCAAGTATTTGATTTTGTCTGAATTTTGTAAAATTCTTTATTTATATTAATTTATACTCAAAATTACCAAAAAGTGATTTTGATTGTGACAATAAGACTCTTAAAAAACCTTTTCAGATTTCCATTTCCCTCTCTTATAAAACCAACCAAATAGCTGAGAGCCAAGTTTTCCATTTCCGTCTTTTATAAAACCTGCTGAATAGCCTTGGGCTAAGATAACTAAGCACTGGGCTGCATTATTATAGTGTTTATAGCTAGATATTATTTATATTCAGGAGTACTTTCACGAGCTGATAATTTAAACCCGATATGATAATATGTCCCGAAACTCACATGTTTAATTAGTTGACATATTTGATATAAAATTGACTCAAATTGACATGATTAATTAATTTTTTATTAAAAATGTTATAAAATATTAAATCATTATTTCTTAGCAGAAAATATTTTTTAATGGATTTCTTGTAAATAAAATGAAAAATAATACATTAATGAGCTAATTAATTTATCTTAATAAAGTAAAACTGAAGTAAAAAAATCAAGTTAATAAATAATTATACTATTTAAAATTGTTATAATACTTGACGTTTTCATTAAACAGATAACTTATAGATAATATGAAAATCCCACATAAATAGGTTGGCATAAAATAACAGGAATTACTAGCCCTATTATACAACTGTGTTGGTCAGCGAGACTTGTCCCGGAAGGAGACTACATCCAAGTCCCGGAAGGGGACTACTTCCAAATCTTTATATTCATTACTTAATTGAATAAAAAATCCTAGAGAATTTATGGTAGATGTCCTCCTTTTATACTTTGTCTAAATAAATATCTATTTTTCTCTTTTTATAACTAAATAACTAAGTGTATATATTTTTTATATACTAGGTTTAGTTTATAGAGTTAAGTAGACAATTACTACTTTTTTCAAATATTTAACTAAATTTATCACAACTATTATATTCTACCACTTTTAAGAGGGAATTAGTCAAAAATCTATCAAGAATTCATCAAGAATCCATCAAGAATCTGTTAAGAATTCGTCAAGAATTCATCAAAAATTCAATTAAAAAAATGGTACCATGAAAGATTTAATTGATAAGGAAAAAAAGTGGTATTCAACTAATTTATTCTAGTTTATGTGCTAAGTATATAAATGTTTGTACTGAGTATATAATATTTACATACGTTATATACATCGGTCATTTTTCTATAATATTTAAAAAATAGAAATTTACTTAAAAAAAACTTAAAAAATTGACATTTATTTAAAATGGCTCAAAATTCCGTCATTTTGCTACGACCCAAAAATCCAAGGACTCAAAATGAGAAATGATTAAAAGTCAAATTTTCAATTTCAGCCAATTTTTAGTCCATCGATTTTGGGTTTTTGTTTTAAAATAATTATCTATAATCAAAACCCATCGAAATGCCTAAAATGCTTGACTTTCACATACGGTATTGTTCAATTAATAGCAAATTTAACGGAAGAGCATTCTTATACAAAATATGAACTTGGATAGACTTATTATAAAAACTCAAACTTTTTTAGCCTATTTTAGTACTTTTACTAAAAAATAGATTATATATAAATCTACCTATCTCTCTCCTCCCTCCCGACTCTCTCTCTATGCTTTATCTCTGTCGCGTACAATCTAAGGAGAGGAAGTAATTACTAGTTTAGTAATTGGTTACTACTAATTCTTATTTTAGATTTGTAATAATGCTTTAAAGCTCATATTTTGGATTTAGTTTGTATTACCTATTATACCCACTTATAATACTGATGATGATGTATATAAATGTTTTATAAATATTATCAATAGTCTATATCTAATGGTAATCATAAACTGTGAGAATTTACAATTTAGATTATTTTTATAAACATTTACAGAAGCTGCGTTTGTAACCTAGCTGTTATTTTTCTGAAAATTAAAGTTTCTAAAATATTCTAAAACAAATTATGAATTTCTACTTGTGATATCCCTCTTTTGCCATTAGCCTAAGGTTTGGATCATAACAAAAAATTTTATCCTGATAACCCAGTTTCTAGCAGAGTTGAGTTGCACCACCACTGGAAATGAACTTGGCATCACTGAAAATGCTACCCATTGAAGTCTCGTCACCAGAGGAGCTACAAAACAGTCGACCACCAGCAACTTTTCCGTCCACTTCAGGCCATAAAATTGGACTTCTCAGATTTCTCTCGACGAGAGGTGTAGGAAAATGCCTATGACAAAAAATTGACCATCGGCGACTTTTCCGGCCACCTTAGAACATAAAATTGGACTTCTCGGATTTCTCTCGACGAGAGGAGTACCATGGTATATATATCATAACTCGAAACTTCCCAGATTCAATTTATCTATTTTTAATAATTTTGAGTTATTTTAGTTTTATATATTGACTTTTTAATCCGACCATTAGATTGTCAAACAAACTTCATATTTGTGATATACTTATGAAAACCTGAATTTTGATATATATTATATATAGGTTGTCAATCTAGTAGGTATTTTTTTTTAGCCGTTAGTTCATCATCTAATTATGATCCAATGGCTATAATGACATACATGAAAAGTCATTAATTTTGATATATATATCTATATATAGGTTGCCAATCCAATAGGTATTTTTTTTTACCTATGTGTAGGTATTTTTTTCAACTGTTAGATTATTATCTAATGGTGATTCAAGGGCTAAAATAAAGTGCATAAAAAGATGTACATCATTAATATTATTTCTCTTTCTTATTTTTTAATATAAAAAAATGTGCAGGAAAAATTTTTATTGGCCAAAAGGATACCTATGTATAGGTGAAAAAAAATACCTATTGGATTGGTGCCCATATATATATATATTGAATATATTTGGTGACCGGCACAAAAAATGAAATCTGATAGCTTATATTTGTCTTATTTTGTGTACCACGGTATTGGATGTCGGCTTTAGCCTCGAATTGGTCAAGTTATCATCTGACCTAGCTAATTTAGGTATTAGGAATTCAGTGAAAATATTCATTTCTCTATTCAAAACTTCATTGGAAAAATGATATTTCAAAGCGGACAATCGAGAGTTCGAAAATAACCCCTGAACCTCCAAACGACCACTAAATGACGCCGAATGCCCGTGGCATTACCTAGTCACACAATTGAGACAGGGCTTTAAGTACTTGATCTTTAAATTGGCTTTATTTTGATTTTTATATATTTTGAATAAATATGGAATTTTGTAAAATATTTAATTAAAATGTGATTTATACATGTTTTGACATAATTTGATATTTATTTTGCAGAAACTGGATTTTATTGGTTTTGATAAAATAGTTGTTGCACAACTAAAATTTTTAGAAAATCCAATTTGAATAAGAACTTAGTTTTGACAACTGAACTTGGTTAATTAGAAATATTGTATGGTTTATTTATGATTTTGTGCAAAATAGTACATATTCTCATTCTTGTCATACTCACAGTTACTAACTTAGGTGATTTGGATACAGTATACATGTCCAATTATCCTTTTGGATGACTCACACTGTATTGTATACTTACAGTCATCAGTCTTTGGTGGCTAGGACATGTCATTAATTGTATTGCATATTACATGTGAATGGATATGTACTAGATTTGATGTGATGTTTTACAATAGTTTGGAATATTTGAATCTTTGGATAATGAATTTCTTTTGAGACTAAGATTGATAATGATTTGGAATATTTGTACCTTTGGAAAAATGATTTCTGTTTTAAGATGATGTTTTATAAGATTTAGGGAGATTTAAACCTTTGGACGATAGTTTTTTTAGACTTCAGTAAAATTGTTGAGTATTTCACTGACCATGCAGGACCTTGAAAGTAAGTATTTATATTGGTTAAAAATCTGTAATTGAATCTCTACTGAGTATTCACGTGCTCACCCTCTACTTCTTTCCACTTTTAGGTGTTGATTTATTTTATGGTAATTATTCTAGTGGCTTGACAAGCATACTTGACATATGCTTGCAGTTCTAATCCTTTTCATTTGTTAGTTCTTATTCTATATATTTTCCTTTCGATGTCAAATTTATTTAGCTATTTACTAAGTGGGTGTATAAGGATGATTTTGCTATTAAATTGATACTTAGAAATACAAATAATTTTATAGAAATTATTTGAACAATGGACTTAAGGTTTAATTGGACTCGTTTTACCATAATTTACGAATTAACAAAGGTTTCTAAATTAATTAATTAGAATTTTCTCTAAACTTTAAATGAAGATTTCCTTGAGAAATTAAAACTAATGGAAAGTTTCGTGATTATGAAATTTGGTTACTTTTGAGGACTAAAAATAAAAATTTCAAGTACTTAATTTCCTAAAATTTTAGAAAATCACTTAAAATTACTAAATATCACAGCCTTGAATTTCCAATCGTGACACTAATTGACTATCATATCATAATAAGGAAAAGGATTATACTTTCAAGTATAGCACAAATTCTCTAAATTGAATACGATTTGAAATAGAGCATAAACTAAAGACAACAAAGACAATTAATATTCTCTCTCGTTACATTCTTTGAGATTATCCCTTTCCACTACAAGAAAATCGACTTTTCCCGACGGACTAAGATTAGCTTGTCGGGGAAAGTTACATTTACCGACAGTTTAACCTAATCTCATCGGCAAATGATGGCCTAAACAAATCAACTTTTAGGACCTTTATACCGACGGGCTACTCGTCTGTATATATTCAATATATCGATGCATGATTAACTTTTCGTCGGTAAAAAGTATGTGGAAAAAACCTGGGTTTTTTCTCGCGAATATTAATTTTTGGGTGCCAGTATTTTTTTTACCCCAAAAAAAGACATTTTATAAAAATACATTTGCCGACGAGTTTGTGTTGTCTGTCGGTGAAAGTGTCTTCTTTTAAAGTTAAAACACGGTCGTTTTTATATAGTCATATTTTTTAAAAAACCTTCACTCGTTGCTAAATCACCATAAGAAAGTAGACTTTCATCGATGGGCTATGTAAAACCCATCGGTAAATTTTTACAAAAAAACCCTATTCCCCTCTTTCCCTTAGTCTCATTTTAGCCGCAATCCTTGTTTTCCCTTTTCTCTTATCGCTCACAGCCCCTCCCTCTCTCTCTTTCGCCATCACTTTCTCTCTCTTCTGCCACTCTTCCCTCACCATCACTTCTTCCTTACCGCCCTTCTCTCTTCCATCGCCCTCTTTCTTTTGCTTGGTCTTAGTTTATTTTGCTTAGTCTCAATTTGTTTTGCTTGGTCTTTTGGGCTCGTGATCTCCTTTTCTCAATAATCTTGTGGTTTGAAAGGTAAGTGCTTCTGAAACTAATTTTGTATATTTATTTTTTTTAATTGTAATTTTTGAAATTTTGTTTATATGGGCATTTTGGGTTCGATGGATTTGTTGTTTTATGTATTGATCAAGACTCTATTCAAGTGTTAGTAATGAGAGAGTTTGCGAAATTTTCTTCTTTGATAAAATGGGTTTTTTTTTTTTTAAAAAAAAATCTTCCGAATATTGAATTTGAGACTTAGAGCCTTGAGATGTTAAGATGTGGGAATCATTTTAAGCGACACATTTATGCATTTTCTGTAATTGCATATTGATCTTCTTCAAGTTTGAGTTGTCGGGTCGTTGATCTGAATTAGAAATATTGACCCGTTTGGTATCAGATTCGGATCCACTTTTTTTTAAACTCAAAAACTTTGAAAACTTTGAGTTATCGGGTCCAATAAATACTTGTTTGTTTGGTGGGCTTGTATCACAAAACTGTTTTTGTGCTTCTGAAACTAAATCTGAGTGCAATTTCTATTTCCTATTTTGATTTCCTATTTTACATGTTTACATCCTTTTTCATTGCATATGTTTCTCATTGACGTATTTATTATTTGGCTAACAATCTCTCGAGTCTCATATATAAGCATGAGCCAGTAACAGTAGAAAGGCCTCATATGACATAATATGCACGCATAT
Organism: Parasponia andersonii; assembly: GCA_002914805.1. Classification (NCBI taxonomy): domain Eukaryota; kingdom Viridiplantae; phylum Streptophyta; class Magnoliopsida; order Rosales; family Cannabaceae; genus Trema; species Trema andersonii. Next base: position 262,827 of record JXTB01000318.1, on the reverse strand, counting down.
ATTTACTTATGTTATCATGATGAGTTAGTTGGTAGTTAGCAAATCACCATGATGAGTACAAATTGAAGCTACTGATGCTGACTCTGAGCTTACAAGACCAGTAGAAGTTTCTAGTTAGTTATTAGAATTTGTTAGCATGAATTATGTAAAACTGTTATAACAGATTTCAATTAGTTAGTGTAACTAATTGATATTACACTCTCCTTTGGCCTTTATTTTTTAGACTTTCCTTATTCTTACCCGTTATCATATATGTGAAATTTGAAAATAACGATGTGACAATACTACTACTGACCATGGATTGATGATTTTTTCTTCTTCATCCGTTAAACTACTTGGGACAAAACACACACACACACACATATATATATATATATATATATATATATATATATATATATATATATTCTAAGAATTAAAGCCATGTATGTATGTGGTTCTTGTGATGAATTTTTCTTCAGTTTCTTAATTAGTTTCTACCTACTCTACCTAGAATGGTAAGCAGGCATCTATAGAATGTTGGAAATTGATGGTATGAAAAGTAAATTATATTAGTTATTTAATTCTTATATCTATTAATATTTTATTTTATAAAAGATATGAATACACATTGTGTTCTATAGTCGGTTCAGATACATTATGTCATTCTTAATTTCAAAAGAAATTGGAAAAAATTACATGACACCTTAATTTATGCGAGAATTATAGTTAAAAAAAACCTTTAAACACATTAAAATTCAAAAGAAATAACACAACCACTCTTTCCGATAGTCAATTTTTTATTAAAAAAAATTTTAAAAAAGCTTTACCATGAAATAATCATAAATTTTACTAAACATAGTTTTGCTCGTTTACCTAATGTTGGGACCTTTGGATCTTATTTGCCAAATTCTGTATATTGGTTCTTGAAAATAATGTCTTTTTATGCTACCATAAACTTTGAATTACAGTATATTGAAGTTTGAATTCATTTTAGGTTAGGCCTAAATATATTTGATTCAATTTACCATCTTAAGTAGTCCATTTAGTTTTTAGATATGCCCATTTTTATAATAGTGTCTCTTCGTTGAGCATATTGGACCCTTAATTGAGAAAATGTTTATGTGTCACACGAAAAAGGAAAAATGATTATGATATATGTCGAATGTGGAGTTTTGAGTTTGGATGTATGAGTTATGCTTTCTATTTTTACTCACTAGTATTTATTGATTGTTGTGCATTTTGGATATTATACTTACTTTTATATTTGTTTGGTTGATTTTTTTTTTCTAGTTTTTATAGTTATCTATATATTTTAGTTTTATATCTAATTTTTATTATAATGTAGGTGATTTTGTTGTAGAAATATGCACACACTTGGCTACAAGTATTGTGTGTGCACATATATGCACACACTTGGTATTAAGTGCTAAGTGTGCACGCCTCTTGGTACTCGATGCTATGTGTGTAGCTTGTTAAACATAATTTTTGGAACATGTGTTCATCATTTTAGTACACCAAAATGTGTAATAAAATATTGAACACCAAGAAAAGAGGGGAGAATTTGTACCATCTTTTAGAGGATCCTTAGCGGTTAGGATCCCCTAAAAGCGATACAAGTTCCCCATTTTTTTTTTGGCACTTAAAATTTTATCCCTTAAAAATTTTAGATTTCATAATATACATAATAATTTTTAGTATAGATTAAAATCATAGTAAATAAAAATTGTGTATTAAATCAAAAACAATCATATGACACCTAAAATGATAAAACACCTATATAAGACATAAAACATGTTAAATTTCCCAAAATATTATTATATCAGTGGGGAGAGAAATTTTTTTCAAGCTTCTTGGCATTTGTTTCAATCTCTTAGGCTTACTCAACTTGTACAATATAACTATCATACTTAGTTGTCAAATTGTGGTGTTGTCCTCTCCTCTTTACTGTTTGGATTACGCCCATCACATTCATTAACTAGTATGTTATTTCCAAATCCATTACTTTATATGGTAACGAAAATGAAAAAGTACGTAATGAAATTAATTGAATAACTAAACCATAATGCATTGTCTTTCAATTTTTTAAAGTAAGAAATAAAAAATCTTTGTGAAAGAGAGAGGGAGATAAGTAATTTTATTAGGTTGGTTCCTAGTTCTCATGTACACTCATCCATAAAAATATTACATTGATTTAATGATAAATTATAATAGAGTATAAGAGGTTTATCTATCGATTTCTATATCTGGCACTTTGGATTTTTGGTTATTATTGGCCAATATGCCAATAAAGAATGGTAATATGTCAACTCATGGTGATTATAAACTAGCAATATCTATATTGTAATTATACATTCCCAACTGTCGTTAAAGAATATTAACGAACTAATTTTAAGAAGTTAAATAATTATACATCTTATATACGTACATCTAAATGGTGATCAAGATATACACATGGTACATTGAACCAAGAGAAGAGTACAAATAATTAGTAACCAAGATCAAAACTTTTCACTTATCTAATGATCCTAACATGTAGAATATCTCCACTACAAATTAGAGGGATGTGAATGTAATTCCAATTGATGGTATGCAATCTCAAAATCTGTGTGCTCTATATAATGAACTCAGCCTTCTTTTTTCTGAGTTATCTAGTTTTGTGATGTCCTTTTTCTTGGATCAGCGGTGAAGTTGATTGAAATGGACTGCATCCAAGTAAGAACAACCCATGTGTACAAAGAGTGGATTGCACTTCATCCAAATCTAACATCCACTACCTTATCTTAATTAAGATCATCACTATCATATATATATTGAACCATATATATATATATATATATATATATATATATATATAAATACAATCAATTACTACACTTCACCTTCTCCGTAAAGTAATCTGTATTGTTGCATTTTGGATATTATACTTACTTTTATGTTTTTTTGGTAAATTTTTTTTTCTAGTTTTTATAGTTATCTATATATTTTAGTTTTATATCTAACTTGTATTATAATGTAGGTGATTTTATTGTGGAAATGTGCACACACTTGACTATAAGTGTTGTGTGTGCACATATATGCACACACTTGATATTAAGTGCTGAGTGTGCACACTTAGTGTGCACACCTCTTGGTACTCGGTGCTGTATATGTAGCTTGTTAAATATAATTTTTGGAACATGTGTTCATTATTTTAGTACACCAAAATGTGTAATAAAATATTTAACACCAAACAAAATAGGGGGGAAACTTGTACCGTCTTTTAGAGGATCCTTAGTGGTTAGGATCCCCTAAAAGCAGTACAAGTTCCCCTTTTTTTTTGCACTTAAAATTTTACTCTTAAAAATTTTAGATTTCATAATATACATAATATTTTTTAATATTAGATTAAAATCATAGTAAATAAAAATTGTGTATGAAATAAAAAATAATCATATGACACTTAAAATGATAAAACACCCCTATAAGACATAAAATATGCTAAATTTTCCAAAATAACCCTAGAGTACACAAGATACAAATAAAATATGTAGATTTTCTGAAATACCCCTATGACACCCCTAGAAGTCCCAAAATTATGAAAATACCCATAGAAGAGAATAATCGATCTACAATTATTCTATTGGTTGATGATTTCTTTTCAAATATGTACGCTTATCAACTAGCTTTAATATATACATGATATATTTTATGCATGAAAGAAATTACCTTATATCTGTTCAAGAGTCGGTGAGAGATTATGCATCTCAATATCGACTTCTGAATTGTCTCGTTTGGACAATTTGAGATTACACGTTATGTATTATCGTTTGCTTATAAACAATTTTCTCTGGTGGTATCTCCTTGTGTTCTCCAAGTATATACATATAGATAGTACACTTAGGAGAACTGTGGGGAGTTGTTGCCTGAATTTTGGTATGAACCGAATAATGTTTGAGTGAATGATGGATCATATAACAAAGTAATCTTGAATGAGATATGACCTTACCTTTTAGTAGTGGAGTGATAAGGCAGATTTAGGACACATGCACACAACTACTTTATATTTCATTGTATGCGTTCTTTACCGATAATTGTTCTTTGCTATATGTGGACAATATAAGATGGACATTGACAAGAGTTGGATGAGCATAAGGAATCGATTGTCAGCTCAGTTTAGAAGTGGTGCTAAGGCTTTTACTGAGAGATCAAAAACATTTGTCAATGACCAAGGTAAAGTGAGATGTCCGTGTAGAAGATATTTGAATAGGAAATTCCAAGACCCAGATATAGTGGAACAACATATAGTTGAGAAGGGCATCGAACAGTCCTATACTATATGGTTATATCACGGAGAATCATTTCTAGCAGTAACTGTGGAAAGTGAAGATGAAGGGGATGAAATGCATGATCTCATGGCTGATATTCCTACAGTAAGTGGACCAAGTCATGAAGTTGATACAAACTTAGATGACATCCCGACAGATGGCAATCAAGACTCAGACAAGTTTAGTAAGTTATTTGAGGAGATGGAGAAAAAGTTGTATCCTAGGTGCACAAAGTTCTCATCACTTAACTTTTTAGTTAAGTTGACGCATTTGAAAGTCCTCAACAAGTGGAGCAATAAATCATTTGATATGCTACTAAAATTGTTGCTTGAAGCATTTCCAGATGGGTGTAATTTACCTAGATGACACTATAAGGCTAAGGCAAAGTTACGTGATATTGGTCTTGGATACGAATCAATTAATGTATGCAAGTACGATTGTGCTATATTTTGGAAGGAGAACTCAGAGTTAAACAATTGTTCGTTATGTGGTGAAAGCCATTGGAAAGTAGAGAAAAAAGCATCGAAGAAAGTGATGGGGTATTTTCCCATTACACCCTGATTGAAGCGGTTGTATAGACATATTGCAAAGGACATGAGAAAGCATGATTCAAGAAGGCCAAAAGAAGATGGTGTTTTAAGACACCCTGCAAATGGTCTTACCTGGAAAGAGTTTGATCGAAAATATCCTTTATTTGCAGCTGATCCACGAAATTTCCAATTAGGGTTGTCAATAGATGGATTTAACCCATTTGGGAAAATGAGCACTACTTATATCATGTGGTCAGTTATACTTGTTGCGTATAACCTGCCACTGTGGAAGTGCATGAAAGCGGAGTCAATGATGTTGTCTCTCCTCATCCCTAGTCCTACTACTCCTGGGAAGGACATAGACATCTTCTTGAGGCCTTTGGTTGATGAGTTAAAGGAATTGTGGTTGAATGGTGTTGAAACAAGGGATGCAGTAAGTGGTAACACGTTTTATATACGGGCTACAGTAATGTGGTCCATCCATGATTATCCAACATATGTCTTAATGTCAGGTTGGAGTACAAAAGGGTATAAAGTATGCCCAACTTGTAATGAAGAAACTCCATCTGTGGGGATCCGAAGTAAGGTAGCGTATATTAGGCACAGACGCTTTCTTCCGATAGACGATAAAATAAGGAGGAGTAGACAATATGATGGTCAATATGACTTAAGGCCACCGCCTAATAAGTACTCTGGAGATGATATTTTGAGTCAGTTAGAGCACTTACATATTAGGTTGCCTGGGAAACACAAAGATTATGGTGGAGTGAAGGGGAAACATATTGTAGTAGAGCTAAATTGTTCGAATAAAAGCAAGCTTGACTATTGGTAGCACTTGTTACTGAGACATAATTTAGATGTCACGCACATCGTGAAAAATGTGTGTGACAGTGTCTTGGGAACTCTCTTGAGCATCAAGGGTAAATCAAAAGACATAGATAAGGCTAGACTTGATCTTGCAGATATGAATATTCACAAGGAGTTGCATTTATACAAAGTGGGAAACAAGTGGAAGAAGCCACATGCTTCTTACACTTTAAGTCCTGGAGAGTGAAAGAAGTTCTATCAATATATCAAGTTAGTCCAATTTCCTGATAGGTTTGCTTCCAACTTAGCAAAAAATGTGAGTGAAATAGAAGACAAGATATCTAGTTTAAAATCACATGACTGTCATGTCTTGTTCCAACGTCTTCTACTTGCTGGGATTAGACCATATTTGAAAAAGTAAATTTGGGAGACTATCATTGAGTTGTATTTTTTTTTCTAAAAGCTTTATATATGCACATTGAATGTGGCCGATCTAAAAAAGCTACAAAAGGATGTTGTAGCCATATTAGCTAAATTGGAAAGAATATTTCCACTTGCCTTCTTTAATATAATGATTCACTTTATTCTCTATTTACCAAAAGAGGCAATACAAGGTGGACCTGTTTATTTTCGATGAATTTATTCAATTGAGCGGGCCATGGGAGTTTATAAATAGTATGTTCGAAATCAAGTACGTCCAGAAGGTTCTATTGCTGAAGCGTATGTTGTTACAGAGGTGCTTACATTTTGCTCTATTTATTTGCAGGGTGTCAAAACTCGATTTAATTGACCTGAACGTAATGAAATTGCTATTGATGCTCGACCAAATCACATATTGTCAGTCTTTAAGTCTGTTGGTCACCCACTGGGCAAAAAAGATATTATTATTCTTAATCTGTCTGATCAGATTAAAGCTGAGTGATATGTAATAAACAACTACCCGAAAGTACAAAAATATCTTGAGTAAGTATTTTATATCCTTCTATACTTTTTGTTCAATGTTGTTAGAACTTCCCTAATGTATGACACTACATACATGTATTGAGCATATGAGAGAGTTAGAGGCTAAAGGTGGTGCAAATCTAGAACGGCAACAAGAAATTGAGTTTCTTGCATGGTTCAAATCCCAAGTAAGCTTCTCTTGTATAATTTCCTAAATTTCGCTAATCTTTGTACCAAATTATGTGTTATCTAATGATTTTTTTATATCAGATAAATCAATTACAAATATCAAGTTCAGATGAGCTCAACAATGAATTGTATGCATTAGCTAGTAGATCTAACTTCTCAAATTCCTCCTACCCTGGTTATGTGGTGAATGGGGTAAAGTTTCTAGTTGATAAGTGTGACAGTAAACGCAGCACCCAGAATTATGGTGTCCATATTCCTGGATCTGATGGGAACTACTTCTATGGTATACTAGAACAAGTTCTAGACTTGTCATATATTAAAGGGTGCAACGTGGTATTATTTAGATGAAGGTGGTTCGACACTGATCCGAGAAAAAAACAGATTCAGCTAGACGAACAATTCACTAGTATATACACAGGTGCTTACTGGTACAAAGATGACCCATTTATACTTGCATCATAAACAGAGCTGATTTATTACACCAATTATGATAAGAATGGGCCATTGTGGAAACTTGTTAACAAGCATATGCCTCGAAACATATGGAACTTTCCAGATGCGGTAGATGTTTCTGATATTGCATCAACAAGCACCAATGTTCCTATTTTACAAGAAGCGAATTCTTTATCATTCCAATTGTGGGTTGAGTTTCTGAAAATGAAAAATGTTCGATTTCATCGGGAAGACATTGAACCAGATGAAGTTGACAATATTGATGACCTTATCTGTCAAACTTGTGTTGTGACCCCTAATGACTTCTTAGTTGATGATGATGTGTAACGCCCTCTTTATCCTCCTACTACTAGTGGAAATTTATTAACTTCTTATTTACAAGGCGTTACTTTTGGAAGATAATCCTATAATTATG
>JXTB01000318.1:220981-249587 GCA_002914805.1 Parasponia andersonii | reverse complement strand
AGTCCATGATGGCATATTTACGGGATTGGCGCAACATGATGCGGAATCATTTTATGAAAATGGGGGGTAAGAGGGATATGGCTTTTATTAAGGCCAATCCGTATAAGAACATTCCCTTCAATCAGTGGAATATTTTGCGTGATCGTTTCAGTTCTCAAGAGTTTGAGGTGATTAACATACTTTTACAAAAAAAAAAAAATTAATTATTAAGAATAAATTATAATCAATGGAGAAATTAACAACTTGTGTCTTTTTGCAAAAACTCTCGACACAGAATGCGGAAAATCGGTCTAAGTAATTGTATTCGCCTGTACAGGGGTCGTCTACCATGATTAGCCAGATGAAGGCAAAGGTTAGAAAGTCAAACATTTTCTCTAATCAGTACAAAATATACTATAACCATATAATCTACCTTTTTGTTCCTACTTTTCATAGGGTAACCTAGAGACAGGAGAGCTTATGAGCCTTATCGATTACTTCAAGGGCTACCATCTCAAGCCATCTGATTGGCAGAACGAGTACACCTAGGAGAAATATGTAAGAATTTATTCTGTTTGTTTAAAATATTTAATTTGCATATATAAATTATAATTACTTTAATTTTTATTTTATTTTGTTAGCAAAGATGGTTACATCCAGGGCGGAGGCACTCACTCAAACTCAATCTCGTGCTCAGTCTGAGCTTGGGGATGGTGCCTCGTCTGCTAAGTCTGTGGTGGGGTCAGAACAGGTCGATGAATTTCAGATCATGTCCAACGCTTTAGGGACTAGATCTAGGTGGCAGAAAGGGTTGGGAGTACTCCCTCGGCTAAAAAGTATAGGAAGACAGAGGGCTGCCAGCACGGGATAAGTCGCTGAGACCACCGCCACCTTGAAGCAGCAGCTAGCTGAGAAAGATGCGGAGCACGCACGGCGGACCGACGAGACTCAGCGACAAATGGCTGAAAAGGAAGCAGAGAACCAACGCCAGCTTGAAGGGACTCAGCGACAACTCAACGAGCAAAATCGGATGCTTCAAACATTGATTGCAAAGCTCGGTATCGAGATGCCACCGTCTCCGCCTCTAGAATTTTAGACGTTTTTTATTTTATAATATGTTTTAGTTTTAGATACGATTTGTATATTTTCTTTATTTAATAAAATTTATGTTAATATATCTTCTTCCAAATTTTAATATATTAGTTAACCAAATTAATTATTAATTATTAATTAATAAATAATTATAAGAATCAATTAAATAATTTTTTTTTAACAAATTAATAAAATTTTTGCCGACGCAAAAAGATTATTTATGTTCTACGAAAATACATTCACCGACGAGTTTTGTCATCGGTAAAGGAATTTTTTTTTAAAAAATATTTTCCAGATATTTTTACCGACGCATTTTGTCGTCGGAAAATATATTGTATGTTTTTAAATTATTTCTTTAATAACTTTCACCGACGCATAAATACGTCGGTAATTCTTTGGCTTTCACCGACGCGTTTATTTGTCGATGAAAGTCAAGTAGATTTGGAATATGGTCATATTTTCATCGACGGGAAACTTTCGCCGATGCAAACTGTGCTTTGGAAAAACTCACTAATACATCAGCGAAGGTTATTTTTACCGATTAAATTAAATTTCCGTCAGAAAGTGACATTTAGCTACCGTCTTACATCGACGATAGTCGCCGACAAGGAATTGCATCAGTAATTGTCACATACCTTTCGCCAATAATTTTATACTACTTTTTCCGATGACAAAATGCGTCGGCAAAAGTCATATTTCTTATAGTGTTCACGTTCTTTGAGTTCTTTCTCATCGCATTCTTTGAGGGTTTTCTCTATTAGTTCTTTGATGAGTTCTTTCTCGTCATGTTCTTTGAGGATCTTCATAACTTGTGCAATTAACTTGATTGAATAAATCAATTCCATTTCAACTATATAGAGCCCCTATTTTGTTTTCAATATAAGATATTAGGAATGGTGGTCCGAATATTCAAGGAATGGAAATAAATTTACCTGGGTGAGGGTTTGGCTTCCATCCAAACAAGCTCGATGGACAATCAAGAATCGTTCAGCTGCCTATATTCATATCCATATAAATCAAGTCAAGACACCATAAATAGTAAAATCAACGATTTTTGTAGCATCATTCATATCCAAAAGTGCCTAGAAATTTATTGGTGTGTCATGGACACAAGTAATTCTAACACGAGATTTTTTTTTTTTTTTCAGTGCCTAAATAAGTGCATGCTCTATGAAGTGACAACTAAATGATATGAACTAATATCTATGGAAAAGTTCACACAAGGGTTAATTTTAAAAGGAATTACGTTTCCTTAACTGTTAAGTAGTATTTCTACAACATTTTAAACTAGTATTAAGGTGTTGAAACGAATATTAATGCTGCTTGATTCGCATTATATCCTAATCGACATGAAAATACTAAAACGCTAGAAGAAATTAAGGAGGAGGACTCAATTGTGGTGAAAAAATATACCTTACTAAAACATAATACGATCTTCATCGAAATAATTTAGTTCATTACGCATAGCATTGCGCAGCTTCTTTGCCAAAGTATATCGCTCATGAGGTTCTGATCATATAAGAGGTTAATGTAGTTATTAGCAGTTAAACAGAAAACTTAAATAATCACACAAAAAAATCAGACCTTGAACACGGCTACTTAATTTGCAATAGTACATTAAAAGATAAACTTACTTTATTAAATTTAAACGAAATAAGAGGTTGAGTACTAGCAGTTGTGTCCAAGTATGTGAATATAATAGTGCTAAATTTCTGTGTCTTGAGGCGAGGCAGCTCCTTGAAGAGATTCTCAAACCCCGACCACTCGGACATAACACGCTTAATGCCTTGTTGAAATGGGATCTGAGACTCCTCTGATAGTCAAACTCTCTTTCCTTTTGGTATCTCTTTCTCTTTTGAACTTAAGTATTCACTTAAACAACGTTGATGCCAAGTCAATAATTGCTCAGCTATCTATAGGATCCAGAAAATAAGCTCTGAAGTCATCAATTAGGAATTTGACGAGTAAATTAAAATACATGATAAAAAGAAAATTGAAATCATGAAGAAGAATATGCATAAGCTAGAGTATATATGTATACCTTCTTAAAGGTGACGAGTTTGTCAATAGCATTAAGATCTAAATACTCAATTAGACTACAGTGCATCTTCTCTTCCAAACTATCCACATTAGTTTCTGAGAACAAAAATTTGGTCATAAAAGACCACCCCAATAATCTTGATTTATCATAATTACACCGAAAAAAAAAATGAGGAACGAAAAAATGGGAACTTTAACTTCCATTATAAATTAATAAAACCCAAAATAAAGTACGTACCAACCAGCCGTGAGAGCAAGGTGTTCAAATGTGTCGAGGAAGAGTTGATCTAATATGTGTTTCGGACACGAATCCAAGCTCTCTTGGAAAGTAGGCCACTCAGACAAAACAAGTCCTATTGGTTGTTTGAATGTTGGCTCGTTTGATTCCATTGGCGGCACCCTACTCTGATCGGCGCCCATGTCTCTTTTTATCTCTACGGAGAGGAGAGAAATGTTATAATATGGGAGTTAACCAAAGAGAATGTGACCTATTTATAGTGTCGTGTTCGGAATAAAGGCTATTTATTTATTTTTATTATTTTTTTTGGGGGGAAACAATAGTTGTCCAATGAGATTCTTTTTATAGAAAGGTCTATATAAAGTTGTTAGTATCCTGTATATATCACTTGCGCCCAATTTTGTTATTAGAATACGAGAGAGATTGATACTAATTTGTCACTTCCCTGAATTTATCACTTGCCAATCTTGTTACTTACCAAAATTTGAGAAGATCTAAACACTCTTATCATTAAAAACAAAAAAATAAACAAAAAAATAAAAAACCAAAAAAACAAAAAACAAAAAATAAAAACAAAAATGTAAATATCCATGCAAGCTCTAAAATCTTTACTTTTTCTGTTTCCGATTTTACCAAAACAAGTGTAGTTACTCAATCTTATAATTCGTAACGTCGCCGGACGTCAATTTTCTAATGCATACCGCCGCTAATATAGACAGAGTTACTTTCTTTTCTTTTCTTTTCTTTTATTTATTTATTATAATTTTTTGAAGTTCTATAGTACTTGCACGTGAATCCATAATGCACGTATCATATAGATAGTCGAAACCACCAATCATATGTGTACATGGATTGTTCCATGACAATAGAGAAAAATACTTGTTTTATTATTGTATAGTTAAGGCCGTTCTTATCTTCAAGGAGCCTCACCAAACTTAAATAATTTCCATTAACTACTTTAAAAATTGCACTGCCCTTTTATAGGCTGACACGTGGCCAACCCAATCCCCTTCTTCCCTTCTCTCTCCTCCCTCCTGATTTTTTTTTTCTTTTCATGCACAAAAACAGCAAAAATGCCGAAATTCTAGGGACCGTCCATTCAACCGCCTCCCTCATCGACGGATGTTGCCATTGGCCGATGTTGAGAGCCTGATGCCGGACGAAGGCTCCTTTGCAGGTCCCGCCACCTAGAAGTTTGTCTTCTGCTGGAAAAAGCTAAAAAACGCCACGGCTTCCGACTCTTGTCGGTGCCGATTCAGGCGACGTTTCGTTGTGAAATTAGTTGGGTTCAACTCTTCTCGTCACGATCTTTCACGTGGTATATATATCTTAACTCAATATTGCCCAGATTAAATTTTTTCATTTTTCTCAATTTTGAGCTATTTTAGTTTTATATTTAAAATTTTCAATCTGATCGTTAGATCGTAAAAAAAAACTTTATATTTGAGATGTATTCATGAAAACAAGAATTTAGATTTTTACTTTGACTATAATTAGTGACGTGCACAAAAATCTAATTCTAACGGCTTAAATTACCTCAATTTGCATGTCACGGGCTTGGATTCAGTCCGAGTCCGAATCAGTCAAATTATATGTCTAATTTAGCATTTATAGGTGTTCTGAATTCGGTAATGAAGTCCGTTTCACGATTTGAAACTCCAATTGAAAATCGAGTTTTCAACCTATCGACTAAAAGGATCGAAACGATGCCTTACTCTTCAAACGACATACAATCGATGTCAAACATCCTCTATAGCACCGTAACGCTGAATACTCAATTAAGGTAGGGGTTCAATTACTTAGTTTTATATATGATTTAATTTAAAATTTGCATTATGACTGTTTTGTGAAAAATTGTGAATTAAATAACATTTTACTGAACTGTTGGAAAATCTTTGATTATTCTGGAATTAGACTGTGTGACCTCTATACATGTTTATAAAATCGTGATCTTGGGTGATTTAGTGGATTTCCTACGCAAGGTATATTAAATTCTAAAATAATATCAAACGGAGTTTTAAAGCATTGTTTGATTATGTTCTGCATGGTTATTATATATATCTTGTTTTATGTTATACATACTATAGGATCACACATGAGATACATCTTGGATATCGCAGTATTGTAGTAGGCAGACTAGTACACCCGCCTTTGGTGAGAGTTTGTAAACCTGCGCGGAGTTTCTCTGATTATTCCCATTCGGTAGTTGTAGGCATTCAGTTGCCCCTCTGATTCAATAGAATTGACACATGGGTGTCCTTACAATTTTCTAGAATAGTTATCAGGCATAGTGTACTTTAAACATGTAGTACGAGTTACTTTAGTTTGTGACGAGAGAGTGTGAACTTATTGAATGAGTTGATTTATGATATGTACACATGTGTATTTCTAGTTTTGGTTTTAAATATATGATTACTTTGAATATTAACTATTTCATACCTGGTTTATAAATGAATTTTGGATAAAGTATTAACCATGCAGATTTGGTAAAATTACAACAATTCAAAAAGGTAATTGAATTTCTACTGAGCAGTCACGTGCTCACCCCCTTACTTTCTCCCTTTTAATGTGTCGATTTATTTGTGGTAATTATTCTAGTGGCTTGGCATGCATGCTTGACATATGTTTATAGTTACAATCCTATTTGTTAGTTGGTTTATACTCTGTATCAATTTCCCTTTTCTAAGTCAAATTTATCTAGCCAATAATAATATATTTATTCGAATATTAGACCTATGATTTTAAATTGAAATGTTTCATTAAACTTCATGAATTAATAAATTTTTTTTAAACTAGTTAATTAAGATTTTCTTTAAACTTAAAATGAAGAATTTCTTGGAAATTTAAAAGTGATAGATAATATTATGATTATCAAATTTATCCAAATTTTGTAATCTATATACTTTTGAGGGCTAAAATTTAAATTTCAAGTGCTTAAATTTTTTTAAAATTTTAGAAACTATTGTTTTTCGTTATTTTTAGTTAAAATTATTAAAAACTGGAGGCCTTTCTCTGGCAATTTCCAACTCTGACCACTCCGTAAAAAAAAAGTTGAATGGCTTCTTGGAATGGGGTTTGAGACTCTACGTCCTGCCATCTCTAATTTGTCCTTTGAACTGAGCTCTTGGTCCAGAAAACGTTGATGCACAGTGAATAATTGTTCAGTTACCTGCGTATAATACATAAATCAAGTTAATTTTAGGAATGTCCTAACATCTGACTTGATATACAAAGAAAAGAGCAAAGAAGATTATGTACAAACTACAACTATACCTCCTTAGAAGTGGTAAATTTTTCCATGGTATTAGAATCAATGTACTTATTTATGATCAGTCGCAGCACCTTTTCCAAACCATCCAAATCAGACTCTGAGAACAAAATTTGATCATAAAACCCAAGCCCACATGTTTAGTGTATGTTTCAATTGAAATTACAACCAGAAAAAGAAAAAGAAAAATCAGAACAACTACCATAAATCATAATCACAAAAAAAAAAAGTGCATAATTAAAACCAAACCCTAATTTTTTTTTTTTAAATGAAAGTATATAATGAATAAATAAAGGGCTCAAGAAGTAGTACCAGGGGTTTCAGCAAAGTATGCAAAAGTTTCTAACTTGAGCTCGATCGATAAGTTTCGCGGTGACATATCCACGAGCCTTTGGAAAGCAGACCAATCGGACAAAGCAAGGTCTATAGCTTGTTTGAATGTAGACTGCGACTCCATATCCATTAGTGATAGCGAACTCTTATTATCTCCATGCCTGTTCAACCTAATTTACCACAAAACCAAACCAAACCAAATTCATATCACTACTAAAAATGTGTACCATCACGGCGCGTGTACAGAAGTGTTGTAATAATTGATTAACTATCACGGCGCTTAACAAGCACCGAGATACAATACTACGGCACCTAAAAAGCGCCGTGGTATAGGATCTTTAACGGCGCTTACTGGGCGCCGTTGGATATAACTTTTATGGCGCCTATAAGGCGCCGTGATATACATCTACCACGGCGCCTAAAAAGTACCGTGGTATTTAACTTTTATGACACTCATAAGGTGTCGTGATATACTTTTCTCGGCGTTCATATGGCGCCGAGGTAAGGACCCTATATAAAGGACCCAAAATAACGAGGCCAACAGCCACTCACCCTTTTCTCTACTCTTCACTTCCAGCCGCGGCCAAGTCTCCCTCTTCCACTATTTTCACCATTTTTTCTGGCAAATAAGGTATGTTTAAGCTTTTAAACTCGTTTTTGTCACTAAAATTAGATTACCAATTGTCTTAACAATGATTTTGATCAATTATTTTGTAGAAATTTCATATTTTAAGTTATATTTGAAAGAGTTTATATTTGGAACCCTAATTTATCAAATGTGAATATCTTGAGCATGCATTGATAATCTTTACTCTTGTAATGCCGAGTTAGACTATTTATTTAGTAGAAATCTTATTTTTTGGGTATATTTTGCTATTTAAGTGCAAATTAATCCGAATTTGTTATTATTTTGTTGCTATTTTTTTATTTATTTTAGGTGAAATGTGAGTTCATTTAGTTATTAAAAGTTTCAAATTAAAGGTTTGTTATATAAATTTATACCAATTTCATGTTTATTTACTAGAAATTATATATTAGGTTATGCTTTTTAATTTCCATCCTTAGTGTCAATTAATCCAAATTTATGCAATTTTAATTGAATATTGTGTAGTTTTTTAGAAATTTATATATTCAATGTTTAATTTAAAGTATTGTGGATTATAGGTGTTTAATTTTATTTATCATTTTAATTTGTGTATAGGTTTTAGTAGAAGTTAGAGTACTTAGATTACTCGTGAATTAGCAAACTGAGTAAATTGAGGTATGTTTTCTCAAATTTTTTTCTTTTATTGACTTATGCATGCCACTTTCACATTGGTTTTATCTTATTATTTTCGAAAATTTAAACTAGATGAGATATGATATCATATAGGAAATTGTATATTGTGGTGATATGATGATGTTATAATTGTGTGGGATTGGTTGAGTTTATTATTTGTGTTGATATTATTTTATCATATATTATATTTGGTTGATTGACAAATTGTTTGTAACAAATGAGACTATTTAAGAATAAATTAAGTTCTGAATTTGGTAGTACTTAGAAATATAAGAATAATTTGAAATGAGTGTTAATTTATAATTGATGGTTTAGTTACTCAATTAGTTAATGCTAGAAATAGGAGAGATTATGTACAATTTTTTATGGTACTCAATTTAGTTAGTTTTTTTATATCAGTTGTTTATTTTTTATTTTTTTTTTCAATTGTGCTTAGAATGGATAAGGAATGAATATTAATGGATAGACTATCGACTGAATATAAAAAGGGAGTTGATAGTTTTTTGGAGTTTACTATTGAAAATGTCAAAGATTCCAATTTAATTTCATGTCTGTATATTAAATGTGAAAATTTACAAAAGATAGGTGTTAAAAAGATAAAAGAACACTTATATTTCAATGAAATAGATCAAAGTTACAAACAATGGATTTGGCATAGTGAAAAGGTTCCAATTACCGGATTTTCGTCAAAGAAGAGTATAAGAGATGATTATGAGTTAGATTTAAATGATGATCTTTTTGAAATGATTGATGATGCACAATATGAAATAGATATAGATCCTATTAAGTTTCAATCATTGCTTAATGATGCTGAGAAACCGATCTATCCGGGTTGTACGAAATTTACAAAGTTGTCTGCATTATTGAAATTGTATAATTTGAAAGCAAGATATGGATGGATTGATAAGAGTTTTTCAGACTTGTTAGCTTTACTAGGAGAGATATTGCCAAATGATAATGAGATGCCACCTTCCTTTTATAAGACTAAAAAGACTTTATGATTATTGGTATGCAATATGAGAAAATTCATGTTTGCCCAAATGATTGTATTTTATATCGAAAGAAATTTAAAGATGCAATTTGTTATCCAGTATGTAGTGAGCCTAAGTGGCAACCGAATAAGAATTTTAAAGAGGTAAAAGTTAGAACCCCTGCTAATGTTTTGTGGTATATTCCTTCAATTTCTCGTTTTATCCGTCTATTCCGAAATCGTGAGCATATTAAAGATCTAATATGGCATACGAATGAGAGGATAGTATATTCTTGAAAAGTTTTTTTTGTTGTAGTGTATTCGTCAAAATCAACCCTCAAAAGATTTTTGTTTAAAAAAGAAAATAAAAAAAAATAAGAATAACAATAAAATAACACCACACCGATCATATTATAAACTCAACCTACCTAAAATTTTCCATTGGAGACGAAACGAAAAAACCTGTGTAGTCGACAAATTAACAAAAGTAGAGAAAACTCAGTAAAAAAAAAATGGAAAAAGCAATATAACGCGACTTATGAGTGAATGAAAGAGGGGTGAATGAAAGAGTTGTGACCTTTGTTTATATTATATAGCGCTAAGACTTAGCTTCAATAGTCCCTCAATTCTTCACTATTTTTACATTTAGTCCCTAAAAAATTAAAAAGGAAGACATCCCAAACCAATTTCAATTTGTCCTTCCTTAAAAAAAAAAAAAAAAGAAAAAAATCAATTTGTCCTTCAAGCTACCTCAACAAAGTGCGTAAGTAGCTTATTACTTCCTGATTTTTTTAATATTTGACTGTTTAGTCCCTGAAGAAGAAGAAGAAGAAGAAGAATCGGGAAACAGCCCAATTTCAGTTTGTCCTACAAGTCAAGCTACCTTACCACCACAAATTCCAAATTGGAAACTTTTGATATATACCCACACTAGTTTTGAAATTTAGACGTAGTTTTAAATAGAGAAAATTACACCAGGTGTCCTCGTGTCAATAAATATCCCATTTTAATAAGACAAATATTTATGCCCCTTTTTTTTTAAATAAAAATTTTCTTATTTTTCTTTTGCCCTCTGCACTCTCTTTTCTTCCATTCTCCTCACTCAGAAGCTTGGGCTCCTGGTCTCCTGGTCAAGACCGATGTGGCCATTGCCAGAACCATGCTGCCGCCGATGAAGCTACCGTTGATGTCCATTCATTTTTGTCTCCTAATAAAACTGAAAGATGGTAAATCACGGTAAATTGCATTCATTAATTACTTTCCTTTTACATTTTCATTTTCTCATTCTCTCCTTTTTTTTTTTCTTTCTATCTCCATCTCATTTATACTATCTCTCTTTCTAGAGTATTCCCAAATTAGGTTTTCTTTTAGGTCGAGATCGAGCTCTGTGGAAAACAATGCTGATGAGATTTTGATCAATATTTCTTTTGGTGAGTCTAATTTTGATAGGTCCTCCAGTTTTTGTATTTTTGAATTAAGACCGCTTGATTAGTGAAATCATTCTATATAAATCTATTGCGCATGCAGACCATGTTAATATTGCATTTTTCTTTTATCTGTATCTAGTATTGGTAAATAATTGAAACCATAAAGATTAATGGCACAAAATTTATGTAGTCTCTCGTGAAGTTTGAGATACAATATGTTAAAGAAACTAATAGATGCCAACGTACGAAGAGAAATATGTGGTTTTGAATGAAAAAAAAAAATTAAGGAAAATATGCCAAACAAGTAAAAAGTTAGAGAATAATGGTATCATTTAACCAATCACTTTCTTCTATTATTCTTTCTTATTTTTATTATAAGGTTCCAGTGCTGTTGTAAAAGGTACGTCCTATGCGGATAATTATGTATGAACTTATCAAGTTAGCGAAACACCGTATACAACTAAATATATACGGGGACAATTCCATGACAACAAAGAAAAGTTCTTGTTTCATCACTCATAATTGAGATATCTACAAACGAACGAGCATCTGTATATATTCCTGAAGCAGAGAAAAAGTGTAAAACTTCTTAATAGTTTTTTTTTTATTACTATTCTATTTTAAAATTTTTAGAAAATTTCTAATATAATTCTTATTTTTTTCTTGATATGATTGATCTTGTTATTATTGATGATTGGTTATAATATATACATATATTATATAATACTATATTTGATTTAATATTAATGATACCNGGTTTTATTATTATTTTTTCATGCTATGATTGGTTGTAATACATTCATGTATTATATAGCATTATATTTAATTTAATATTAATGATACCTTATAATAAATTTAGTTTATCGAACAAATAGTTATGCTATATTCGTCTCATCAAAATAAATATAAAGAGAGATAAATATATAATTTAATGTTGTATATAATATTATATTTAATTTAATATTAATAATTCTTTATATTAAATTTAGTTTATCGAATGTCAAAAAGTTGTTCTACAATCGTCTTATTAAACTAATATAGAGATGAAAATATTTTTTAATATTATAATACAATGAATCTAACTGTAAAGTAGATTTAATATATGCAATATTAATACAACTCGTGTACAACTAGTTTATAAACTAAATAAGAGATTTTAATATAGGTTTTGTAAAAATCTTGATTTTTATTAGGGGCAATTTGGTATTTTCATAAATTAGGGATTAAAATAAATAAAAATTAGATGAAATTTGAATTAAATTCGGGTAAGGACCAATGTGAAAAGAATTTGTTGAAATAGGGGTAAAATTCAAATTTTTGGGACTAGATTGAAGGAAATCTTGAGATGGGAACTAAATTGTAAATCTAAACGACTTTTTCTTCCCATTTTAGATTTGCGAACTATCACATTTCACCCAAATTGGACTCAATCCCTGATTTTGTCTCTCATCTCTCGTGCATTCCTCCTCTCCTTCATTCTTCTTCTTTGCACAGCAACAAATCCAGCCTTCAGCGTCGACCCAGGATGTGAGATCTGGTTGAGACCTCCACAGGCAACCAGCGAAGGCATGCCACTGGTCATCATCGCTCAACGCCCTGCCTAGTCGCGAGGAGAAGCCCGCGAACCCGCACTATTCTACGACTGATTCTAGTGTTCCAACTGCCATTGGCCGCCGCCCACTACCATGAACAGCGAGCCTGAGCTCCCTTGAGTCTAACCTGATGAGTTTCCGCCATTAACTTCCGATGAGCTAGCTCCGGTGAGCATTTGAAGTTCTTTAGTCATTTTGTTAACGAAAATATGGCGTTTGTGTAATTATTTTTGTAGAGTTTAAGCATTGTTCATGAAACTTTATGAGATGAATGCATGGTTTAAGACACGATGATGAGTAGTAGTGTTATGTAGAATGGATGAGCAGTTTGTGTAAAAATTAGATATAAAATTATGGTATTTGTGAAAATATTTTCAATTATAGACATTTTTATAACTTTAGAATTAGCTGCTTTAAAGGCACATATTTAGGCTCGGGACCTCGAATCTAAAATTAGACTAAGTAAGGTCAAAAGAAAGGTTTGATATATATCATCTATAGGTTTCGAAATGACACGAAATCTTAGTTACGAGGCTCAGGATATTGCTTCGTTTGCATGCTATGGACTGGATTTTAGCCTAAGATCCAAATTAATCGAGTTATATGTCTAATTTAGTTACTTTAGATACTCAGAATTCAATGGTGACATCATTTTTTCAATTTGAGAATTCGTTGGGAAAGTTATCCCTTATAGTGAGCTCATGGGTGACCTTTCGAGATACTGAGTGACTAACATAAGATTCTACAGGTGCTGATAGCTTAGCATAGCTATCAAGATAAAGCAAGGGTTTAGTTACCAAGTTTTGTACTTATTTTATTTTAAAATGTGTATTATGATTTATTTCTTAAAATTGTCAATTTTCATGGATTTATGATTTGATTAGATATTTGATAAACTTATGAACTATTGAGATATATTGAATTATTTTAGAATTGGGTCGTACGATTTTTATGCAGGTTTAAAATTTTAGTTTTGAAAAAATACAGTCGTTATGTTGCCCAATTTTCAATAAATCTCATAACAATACTAATTGAGTTTTAAAGCATAATTTTCTTGATATATTTTATATATGATTATTACATACTCTATGGCATGTTGTACTTACTATAGGATCACATACTTAAATTCTATTTTTGCATCATGGTATCTTAGATCACTGGTAAGTCATTATAGCATTAAGTGAGAGATCTAAGCCCCTGCACAAGATTTGCTGACACATCTCTGGGTAATGTCAGGATATTGATTGCCTTTAATAAAAAGGTATTATAGAGATATGATAGAAGGACGAGAGGTCATTCATATACTTGATTGATTTATGATATGTAGAATAATGTGGCATTGGATTTGGTTTTGAATACGTGATTATTATTGATTATGATTATTTTGTAAACTTGATTTATAAATTGATTTCAGAAAAGTACTAACTATACAGGTTTAAAAAGTTATATTCATTTCAAAAAAAGGAATTAAATTTCCGTTGAGTTTGTAAATACTCACCTCTTATTTTTTCCTCTCTTAGGTGGCGTGTAATATGACTTAAGCAACTCTAGAATAGAGTGATTAGGAGAGAAAGCTCTACTAGTTTAGTAGTAGATAACTACTTAGTAACTCTTATTTTGGATCTATAAGGACACTTAAGGCTCATATTATGGATTTAGTCTGTATTACTTATTATGTCTACTTATGATAATGATGATGGTGATGTATGAATATATTTTATAAATATTATTGACAGTCTATGTTTACTGGTGATCATAAAACTTTAAAAATTTATAATTTAGATTATTTTATGAACTTTTATAAATGCTATAATTTGATATTAGCTATCATTTTTTTGAAAAATTAAAATTTTTAAAATTTTCTAAAATAATTTATGAATTTTCACTTATGAAATTCTCCTTTTGTTATTGGTCTGGGATCTAGGTAGTAACAAGTTTGTCTTTAATGATTGTTGAATTGATTATTTTCACTGAATTAGAACGTTGATTTATTGATAGTCGTCTTATCATTTGAAATGCATAGTCTTGAACATCAAAGCAGAGATATTTAATCCGGATCCGGATCCCTAATTCTTTCCAACTATATATGAATCTAACAAAATATATGAGCCATAAACAAAAAATAATCTAATTTTTTTTCTTTTTTCTTTTATAGAGACTCCAGAATTACTATAAGAAGAAGGATCAATACCTAAGACGTAAAAAGTCCTAGCTATACCCCTCAAAAAGTGAATCTGGCTTAGAGATCAGGAAAATCTGACCAAACACGTATTACCGAGGATAATGTCCTTGGCAAAATTGTGCCCACAGTACGCAGGACCTACTCTCGTGTTTTCGTATTACATATTTTTTTGTTTTTATATTTTTCCCGCTAAAATATTGTTAGCAAAGATTTCGTCCTCTGTAAAAAGTTGGCAGAATCTTAACCCTATGTAAGAAATATACACGCCTGTGCCAAATTTTGGGGTTATTTTTTTTTTTTTCCACTAAAAAAATATTAGCGAAGACTTTGTCCTTGGTAAAACATTTGACCGAATTTTAACATCCATACTGAAAAATATGCACTTATGCCAATTTTAAAAGCATTACCGAGGACATTGTCCTCGGTACTGTGTTGACTATAAACATTTTACAAGTAGTCTTCTTCCCCAGCCATCCACACCTTTCTCTCTAAAAACACAGATCGATCTCTGTCTCTGTCTCTCTAAAATTTAGCTCCAGTTTTCTTGACCCCTTTCATCTCTCTCAATCCAGCTCTCCCTCTGCCCCTTGACGCTCCCCTCTCTCGAGCTCTCTCTTATTACCCGGCGACCGACATCTCCAGCCGTCTCTGGCCAGTGGCTCTGGCGTCTCGCTTCAAAGATTTCTATATTTCTCTCTTGTGATTTTTTATCTTTCACGTAATATATATATATATATATATATATATATATATATATATATATTTGTGTGTTTTTGATATGGGTGTTGACTTGGAAAATTGGTTACAAGTAATTTGGGCATTTTAAATTCGGTTCCTGGGAAGGTTCTTTGGCCAAATGATTTATTTCAGCACTCAGAAGTGTCAAAGTTTCAGTCTGTCGAAGTAAAGATAAAGGATTTTAAACGAACCAATTTGTCAAATTATTGATAATTCTTTGTTTTTCATTTTTATTTTTCATTATAGGTCATAGTTTGGATTATCTTGTGGTGGGCTTGAGCCCTTTTGCTTAATTTGTATCAAAAATTCATTCATGGATGCTTAAGCTTTGTGGGCAATTCAGAATTATGAGAAAATTCTCAAAATCATATTGCAAGATGAGAATACCATCTATGTTTTAAGTGAAAATGTTGATGGAATTTTATTAATGTTGCCTTTTTTTAAAATTAAAAAAAAAACAATTATGGGCAGTTGTAACTAACGATACTTTATGATGCTTGATTATTCTAGGCATCAAAATTCTTGATTAAGATTTGGTGTTGTTTATTCCTCTCAAAAAAGATTTGATATTGCTCGTATGTTTTTGGATTTTGATAGATGAGTTTGTTTAGAAGAATTAATTTTGTTTAATATTGGAGGTAAAATTGAAAGATTTATTGTTTAGGCGTTTTCTCCTTTTTAATTAATCTCATTCTAGTGAACTTTATGGTGGATTCTTCCTATCCTTTTTTGAAAAATGTTTGACTTTGTATCTTCTCTCGTGAGATTGTCTTATTTGTTTTGACCATTTCTTCAGATTGTTGCTATTTACTGATCTGTTTCCGAACGAGAGAAAATGGGGAGGTCTATATTGGACGGATTTCAAGTCGGCTGAAATCAGGTGCATAATCCCTGCAATAATCACAGTTGGAACCTAAAATTGATAGGTAAGTGATTAAAATATAATTTGAATTTATATTTTTGACCGGAAAATAGCATCATGATTAGTGAATTTTGAAAGCATGCTTTAGTATATTTACTTTTTTATTATTTTTGTTTTTTTGAAAATATATTATTTTTAATATTTTTTTGTTTATGTATTATTAAAAGTTTAGTAAGTCAGAGATTATGTTTAATTATGAATGACGTGGTTAACAAATAAAAAATAAATATTAGTAAATAATTGAAAATTTGAAGTGGTTAATAATAGTACCATAGTGAATATTTATTTATAAACATTATAAAAAACTAATGAAAAATGATAAAGAATAAAAATATTTAAATATTATTAATTAGATAAGTGAATATTCAATAATTAAAACAAATAAATAAATATTTAAATAAATTTATAAACAAATAACTAATATCATCAAATAATAAGTAAAAATAAGTACTTAATTAAATATTAAATACTAGTTAAGATTAATAAATAATAACAATCTTTCAATTAGAAAAGGATTAAATAGTACTTTGAAACAAATAAATAATAATGAAATAAACTAAAAAACTAATAAAATAAAAATAATAAAAATAAAATAAAATATTTAAAATGAGAAGAATAAAAATCTTTTAATTAAATAAGTATTTTACCCTTTGTGTTGATCTTGGAGAGTTACAGTTAATTGAGCCATAAATTCTTAATGATGACTCTGTGGACGAAGAACAAGACATCCATGATCTTAATGATGAGTAAGTATTTTTAATTTCTTTTGTTATACAATTAATGTTTATATAGTTATACTGGATGTTCTACCAAGTGGAGATAGAGGTAGAGATCTCTCCTCAGATCCTACCAGGATCTCTGGTGATTGTGAAAGTGCACCTCTGTCAAGTAAGCGGGGTCTAGCTAAATTAGAAGGACTTTGGAAGTTACTTCGTGACACTGGACATTTGATACCTATTGAGCTTGACATTGATGGTGGGACTTATAATATCATCAGAAGGAACTCGAAATATTTCGCCCACCTTATTAGGAGCTTGATTTTGGAAAACATTCCCACAAATTTCCTTTCTTGGTATAATGTGCCGGACGAAATCAGAACTCAAATCTCTAATGAAATTGAGGTAAATTATTGAATTTGCATTATATGAAATTTATTATAGTTATTAAATTCTTTCATTACTAAATTAATTTGCCTTATTATAAGCTATTTAGGATATTGGCAGAGGTATAAGGTGCAACTAGTGCATATGATAGGTATCCGTTTAGGCATACAGTAAACATGTGTAGCTCGATATAGTGATTTCAAGTATGACCTAAAAGGATTTGCTCAAAAGCCTTATTATGTGTCAGTTGAAAATTAGAAGAGGCATAAGACATATATTGAGGATCTTAAAGTTAAAGCAAGTGATTTCTAATTACATATGTACAATCATTCATATTTATATAATTTTTATATTTAGATGATATAATTTATTTTCATTTTATTTTTCATTTGTAGAATGTTAAGTCCATAAAATTAGTGTTATCTAGTACTACTATGCCTTAAGTTTTGCTATGTTCTTATTTTAATCAAGTTGTTTTAAGTGTTTTTCTTATCATTTTGATGTTTTATTTGTTAATGTTTAAAGAAGAATAAAACTTTGTATTTGATACAAAATGAGGTGAATTTGTGTCTCTTAAATGGGTTTTTCAAACCATTAAATCGAAATTGAATCTGATACAGTCGTAACGCAATAAAAATAAGGCAAATCGGAGATAAAACGAAGAGATAGTGCACCCGAAAAACTGAGGTGTCAAACCAGTGGAAATGGGCACTAGGCACAGCATCATCAAAAATGGTGCGGTGCCACCTCTTGCATCTTGAGTCGATAATTGACGGTCGAGATCAACTGTTTGACGATCCAAGGGTCTAAATTTGACATGCCTTAGGTTTGCACGAGCTTCTTCTTTAAAACTCTATCTTTGGGATTGAAAGAGACATGTTGGGATAGAGAAAAAGAGAGATAGAAGCAGCCATGGAAGGAGAGGAAGAAGAGAAAAAAGAAGAAGATTTTGAACTCTAAGCCTCTATTTGTTAATTTCCTCCATAACATCAACACCACTCTTTGTTCATATCATCCGTTCTTCATTTTCTTGTGAGTTTTTTTTTTTGTACTTTTTATATTTAGAGAGTGATATTATTGAGAACAAATACTTGAGAGAATAATCAAGAGAGCAAGAACCAATCTTGGAGGAGGAGATTGACAACTTCCATTAACACCTTCAAGCTCTTCAAAGAGGAAGAATTCTAAAATTTTTTTCTCTTCGATATTTTGTATGTCTTGAATTCCTTATAAAAAAAATACTATTGTTTTCAATTCATATTATTAAATAAATATTTCTTATTTAGTTTTAGTATATGAACCAACCTAGTACCTTGTGTTTGTTTGTTTCTCTCCTCTTTTATTAATCAAATCTATTGTCGAATTATTTGTTTTACCTTGTGCTTATTGTTTCTATTTAATTGATCACCAAATAGATTATTGAGTGAAACCCTTATTAACTTAGGAAAGGAAATTTAGACTTGGACATAGGTAGAACAACATAGGATTATCTAGTTTGTGGTAAGTTTGTATAGGATAAGAATGTATGTACGTGGTTAATGCAACATTTATGTGAAAATAACTAAATTTAATGAATCTAGTCAATTTATGTTATGAGTAACATATTAATTTGTCTAGATGTTTTTACTTATGTCTTGAAAAAGAGTTTCCGAATACATTTGAATTCTTGGTTGACAACTCTAGTGGATTAATTAGTGTAAGAGAGGAATTAAGATATTGTTTGTTTAAAGAATAGTTAGGGAATTTGTAAACCTAGAAATTTTTTCTTATTGTTTATCTTTTATTCATTTTGTATGTTAGTTTAATTGTTTTATTTTATTTATTTAAAATCTATATTTCGGTTGTTTGGATAAAGTTAGAATTGACCAATTTTAACACTTGATATATAATTATTAATCAATCTCCGTGGGTTCGACACTTATTTTACTTCCAAATCTATATTATTTATGACCGTGTGCACTTGCACGGGAGTGTGTGAATTTATTGTTGCACGTTCTAATCAATACAGAATCCTTCAGATTTTAACAAAAAAAATCATGAGAATAATATAGTGCCATCTTTGCAAGATTCGTAATCATTAGCAAATTGGCACTATCAAGTGGTATGTTATAATATTTTATTATTGGTTAAAAGTTTCTCAATCTTTTTTTTTTTTCTTTTAAAACTTGTCTAAATTTTTCAGAAAGATTCAAAAACTATAAAGAAACTGGGTATTATAGATATATATAAGGAGAAACACTACAAGTACAACCAAGGATGGATTCGTCCAATAGTAGAGAGAAAGTACATAAGTTTTCAATTAATATATTTTATAGTATATATGAATAATTAATTTTTTAAAATATTATCTTCTATTATTTTTTTAATAATATTATTAACATAATTGGATGTAGGAGTTGAGGGATGCACAAACTCAACAATCATCTAGTGAATGTACTTCGTCCACAATTCCAACCCCGATAGACAAACGAAAGATTGTTGATCATATTTTAGAGGTTCGACGATGACACAGAAAAATGAGTTAGAAGAATACTCAAGGATAAATCGATTAGATCAATCGCTTCTAAAGCAATTTCGATTCAGTCATCATCACAAACTAGTGTGCTATTATAGTAATCCGAGAATGAATAATTGAGAAGACAAATGGTAAGTCTTTGTAGCAATTACAAAATATAGTTGCAACAATTGCAAGTCATTTTATCACCACCAACTGGAGTCAGATCATGAACTCGATCAAGATAAGATGACCACTAATTTCACCTTTTAACTTTTAATTTTTATTTGTAAATTATACTTTCTTCTTTATGTTTCATAATAATATGAATTTTAATTATAATAAAAATTAGTTATTTTAGTCTTATTCCTTTTTAGCAAATTATTGAATTCAGTAAAATATAAATAAATTACTTTTTTCATTTATTAAACTGGAATTTTTTTAAATTAACTTAATTAGTAAATAAAAATTAAAACAAAAGTTAACACAAAGTTTTAAAATTTCAAATCACGAGGAGGAAATAAGCATGACATTATCCTAGCTGCTGCCAATTAGCAAGGACAATGTCCTCCTTACTGTAGTAGAATATTTAAAATTATCCAAAAAAGGTAGCGAGAATAGTGAGGACAATGTCCCAGCTACTGACTAATTGCCAGGTATTGTCTTCCCGACTACTAAAAATAATTGCAAGGACTATCCTCGCTATTAAGTGGCAGTAGTGATTGGCCACTTGCTAGAATGCTTAGGTGTTAAGTGACAGTAGCGACCGACCACTTACTGGAATGCTTACCGAGAATATAGTCATTGATATTACCAATAGCGAGGACAAACGTACTAATAACGAAAGACTATTGAGTTCTTTGCTGTAGTATCTCATGACGCCAGTCTGACAAGGAAAAAAAACTAGTAGCTAAAAGCCCAGATATCTAAGGGAATTTTAAAGCTTTCGATCCATTCTTCTCTCAAAACCCGATCAAACATCCCGGCCGGGGGCTAGATAGCTAAGCCCTGGCAACAAAGCGCAGCCACTGAGCTGCATTATTAGTGTTTATAGCTAGATGTCATTTATATTTATTACTTAATTGAATGAAAAACCCAATGACACCAAAAACTGAGAAATTATTGGAAATCAAATTTTCAATTACAGCCCATCGATTTTGGTTTTTATATATATATATATATATATATATATATATATATATATATTTTTAAATATCTATTTCAAAACCAATTGAAAAAACTGGTCTAAAATGATTGACTTTAACCTCTGGCTTTCAAACCAATTAATTGTAAATTTAATAGAAGACGGTGATATTATCAGGAACTGAGTACAATTCTTAAACAAAATGTAGACTTGGATAGAACTACTAATTGACTATTATATCATAATAATCTTAATTTAAAAAAGAAAAGGAAATGCTTCCAAGTATAGCGCAAATTGTCTAAACTAAATACTACTTGCAATAGAGAAAACAACCAAGAAAACAAAGACAATAAAGAATCTTTCTCTTCACATTTTTTGAGTTCTTTCTCATCACGTTCTTTGTGGTTTTTCTCTTCATGTTCTTTGATGAGTTCTTTCTCATCGTGTTCATTGAGAGCCTTCTAAACCCGTCCAATCAACTTGATTGTATAAATTAATTCCATTTCAAGTTTCAACTATAGAGCACCTGTGGGGTCCGTTCCTAGATCATGTGCTACGTGGACGATTGAGTGACAGAACAGGTCACAAAGGGAGCATGCCATCCGACACGTGCCCAGAGTAACCATTTAAAAGCCACATGAATCGCATGCTGTACCGCATAGACCATGGGCTGTCCGAGGCCAGGGCCAAATTCATCCCAGACCCTGGACGGTTCAGCCCAATCCAGTCCTTGCCTCGGCAGTTGGGGGTCTGAAGCCTCGAGGGTCTTCTGCCAGAAGAACATGAGAGGCGATGCACTGCTCCAGACCTAGACAGGGCATTTAATGCGATCCTGATTAGGTACACATATTGGGCAAACCGTCCTGACAGAATGACGGTTTGTCAAAGTCTCGCCATCGACAGGCTCGAATCGTAGGGGATGGCGGCATGCAGGCCACGATGATGTAAGGGAAATCACGGTAATCACGGTAATCACGGCCCGTGATCTCCGGAGTAAGTCATGACGAAAAAAGGTACTCGATCCTGGAATTGAGAGCCAGAAAAGCTCTCAGTTACATGATTATATATATAAGCCATGTGTCCTTCCAGAGAGGGATATATAGACATATACAGAGAAAAAAACTTTATCTTTGCTACTCAGACTCAGGAATAGACAACTGACTTAAGCAGCGAAGAGTCTTTGCAGGTGGCCACCCCCGCCACTCTGACCTGAGCTGAAGTCAAAAGCACTCTGGGATAGTAGGGATACATGGACAGTTGGTAGATACAACGTCAGTAGTCCAGAGATACGTGGACAGCTGGTAAGAATCGCACCAATAGTTTGGCGCCGTCTGTAAGAAGTCGTTGAGCGCGAGAGAAAGAGTAGGAGTCTCACGATCGCGCTCTCTCCAAACAAAAAGCCATACAACGTTAAATGGCACCTTCAAGAATGACAACCAGGAGCATACATCTCGACACCAAAGAGAGCTCCTGGGAAGCACGACCAGGTCTGGAGCAAAAGTTGGACTAGATGCTTGCCGCCTTGGCAGAAGCAAACTGGAAGGCAGAGATGGCCCACGAGGCCATCCTGGGTTTAAAAGATGAAGTCGCAGAAGTACGTAGAGATAACGCCCGCCTCGAAGAGCTGTTGGCAAGCGAAGCCAGAAGCAGGCGAAGGGAAGACTTTGACGAAGAGGTCCAACAAGAGTCTGAGGGCCAACCACCGAGGGAAGTCCCTGCCCCATCCAGATCGCGGATGCAGGGGGAGCAACAAAGTCAGACAAGGCCTTTCCAAGTCGGAGCAGCGGTGGACAGAAGACATCAAGAAATGAGGCCCTGCTGCCCGAGGAGGAAAAGAACGAGCTGTTAGGGATCCTTAGGCAGATGAAGATGTCTTTGCGTGGTTCCACGATGACATGCCTAGGATAGACCCCGCACATGCCTGCCATCGGTTGAATATAGACACCAATTTCCCTTCGGTCAGACAGAGACGCCGAAGGTTCGCACCGGAGAAAAGCAGGGCGATCAACAAGGAAGTAGAGACTCTACTAGAGAAGGGCCTGATCATGGAATGCGTATACTCGTGCTGGGTCTCCAACTCGGTGGTGGTGAAAAAGAAAAACGGCGATGAACGTACTTATATAGACTTCACTAACCTGAACAAGGCCTGCCAGAAGGACAACTCCCCCTGACAAGGATCGACTAAATGGTCGATACGATGGCTGGATTCGACAGGATGAGCTTCCTGGATGCCTACTCTAGATACAACCAGATCCCTCTCTATGAGGAAGACCAGATCCACAAGGCGTTCATTACGGAGCGAGGTCTATATTGTTACAGACGCATGCCTTTTGGCTTGAAGAACGCGGGGGCAACTTACCAGAGGCATGAACAAAATGTTCACCGGGTTACTAGGGAAGACTATGGAAGTTTACATCAACGACATGGTCATGAAGAGCAAAGAAACTTCAGACTATCTAGGACATCTAGACGAATGTTTCCAGATTCTAAGGTAATATCGGATGCGTCTAAATCCTAAGAAATGCACGTTCGGGGTGTTCTCCGGCCAGTTCCTGGGGCACATTGTGAGTAGAAGGGGCATTTAGGCCAACCTGACCCAATTGTCCTCAATCGCAGATGTGCAAAGACCCTCGACCAATCGGGAGGTCCAGCACCTAATCGGGAAGATAGCCGCTCTCAGCCGATTTATCTCCAAGATGTCTGACCGATGCAAGCCTTTCTTCCAATGCATAAAAAGAAGCTCCACTATCGTCTGGGGGGAGGAGCAGGACAAGGCACTGATAGAGTTCAAGCTGTATTTAAGTCATCCGCCTATCCTGGCTTCCCTAGCAGAGGGGGAGTGCCTATACGCTTATTTGGCAGTGTCCGAAGTAGTGATTAGCACTGTACTATTCGTCGAGGAAGACAGAAAGCAGAAGCCGGTGTTTTATACAAGCCGCATGCTCCTGGACGGCGAGATATGATATAGTATGACAGAGAAACTGGTCCTCACCTTGGTCAATGCTAAAAAGTGACTCAGGCAATACTTCGAGGCACACTCAGTTACTGTGTATACAGATTTCCCTATCTGGCAAATCTTGGCCAAACCGGACCTATCAGGACGACTAACCAAGTGGGCCATCGAACTGGGGATATACGACATCAAGTATCGACCTCGAGTGGTGAAGAAAGGGCAAGTCATGGCGGACTTCCTGGTGGAAATCCAATCCTTCAGCTAGCTGTACGGTCCGCTTCAGACGTCTCCGCCTCACATCCCTTCAGCGTGGATCCTCTACACCGACGGATCCAGGAACACCTCGGGGTCAGGTATCAGAATAGTCCTGCAGACCCCAGCAGAACTAAGAGTAGAGAAAGCTTTGAGGCTCGGTTTCCAGGCAACGAACAACGAGGCAGAGTATAAGGCGCTGCTACAAGGCCTTGAGTTAGCTCTTCACTTCGGAGTAGAGAGCATCACAGTAAAGACTGACTCGCAGTTGATCGTGGGTCAGATCAGGAGAGACTTCGAAGTAAAAGAGCCGAGATTACACAGGTACTTCTCCAGGGTAATAGGGGCAAAAGCCTACTTTAGCAGTTTCAATATCGAATAAATACCTAGGGAGATGAACCAAAAGGCCGATGAGCTAGCTAAAAGCGCGTCGATCGGGAGGACGATCGAACACGCAGAGATTCTGTTAGGGGGCGAAAGCATGAGAGACCTTTTAGAGACCCCTGCATGCCATGTGTTTGCAACTGACTTTATAGATGAGGGGTGGATGAAACCCATCACACAATACCTGGTGTTGGGAAACCTGCCCGCGGACCCCCAGGAAGCGAGGTCGAACAGACTGAAGGTTGCCAGATATTCGATGGTGAGGGGACGACTATAGAGGAGATCAACGATGGGACCAATGCTCAGGTGTGTAGGTCCCATCGAGGCGCAGAAGCTGATAGAGTAAATCCACATGGGAGCATGCAGCAACCACTCTGGCGGACGTAGCCTTGTCTACAAGGCCCTGACGACTGGATACTTCTGGCCATACATGATAACCGAGGCAGCCTAATTTTTTAAGAAATGTGACAAGTGCCAAAGGTTCGCCCCCATGAAGTGCCAACCCGCGAAGAAACTCCATTCGAACATAACTTCTTGGCCATTCGCTAAATGGGGTCTGGACATCATCAGAGAGCTCCCCAGAAGCCCAAAGGAAGAAGGTATGTCTTGCTGGCCACTGATTATTTCACCAAATGGGTAGAGGCTGAAGCCTACACGACCGTTAATAAAGCATACACGATTAACTTCATTTGGAAAAACATAATCTGCTGATATAGAATACCGAAGGAGATATACGCTAATCATGGCACACAGTTCCAGAACGCTAAGCTTAAGGAGCTGTGTGAGTTGTATGATATAAGGCTCAGTTTCTCATCCGTAAACTACCCTCAGGGGAATGGCCAGGCAGAGGCAACGAACAAGGCCATATTCAGCAATATTAAAAAGAACTTGCAGGAGGCTAAAGACAGGTGGTTAGAAGAGCTACTAGCCGTTATGTGGGCCCATCGAACCACGGAGCGGAGATCAACGGGAAGAACACCATTCGCCATGGTCTACGGGTCAGAGGTTATGATCCCGATCGAGATCGGCCTCCCAACCCTTCGCTCCGAAGTAGTAAGAGACGCCTCACTGAACGAGCAGCAGCTAAGCCACAATATAGACCTCCTGAAAGAAATAAGGGACATGGCCCTGGTTCACCTGGCCTTATACCACTAGCAAGTCAGGTCCTATTACGCAAAGAAGGTTAGCGCTCGACGATTTAATGTAGGGGATTGGGTCCTGAAGGTCAGAACAGGGAATTCTTCGAAGCTAGAATCTAACTGGGTCGGGCCCTATGAGGTGATCAAGGCGCTTTACAATGGCGCATATGTCCTTAAAGAATTCAAGACCAGGAAGAACCTACCAAACACGTGGAACGCCCAGTACTTGAAAAAGTACTATGTGTGAGATGTATGTAAATACTGTGAGATAGATGTAAATGCTTGTATTATTTAACAACTTAATTCAAAAATAGGTCAGGTTTTCTGCTACATGAACTGATCCTTTGGATTGCTATAAACAAGGGTCTGCCCCTAGTACCAGACCCCATGAACTACTTGCGCAAACAAAAATCGTACTGCGGGGATCACGTCGCTTGCTGATGGCTCAAGAAAACGTATGAAGAGGAATGAGCTGCGTAACCAAAAACTTGCCAGCAGACCTCGAAAATGGTTGTACTATAGGAATCACATCGTGCAATAAAACGCTTGTCGATGGCATGAGAAAATGTACGAAGAGGAATGAGCTGCACAACAAAAACTCGCCAGCAGACCTTGAAAATGGTCGTACAATAAGAATCACATCGTGCAATAAAATGCTTGCTGATGGCCCGAGAAAACGTACGAAGAAGAATAAGCTGCGCAACCAAAAACTTGCCAGCAGACCTCGAAAACATTCCTACTATGGGAATCACATCGTGTAATAAAACACTTGCCGATGGCCCGAGAAAATGTACGAAGAGAAATGAGCTGCGTAACCAAAAACTTGCCAGCAGACCTCGAAAATGGTCGTACTATGGGAATCACATCGTGTAATAAAACGCTTGCTGATGGCCTGAGAAAACGTACGAGGAGGAATGAGCTATGCAGCCAAAAATTTGCCAGCAGACCTTGAAAACGGGCGTACTATGGGAATCACATCGTGGAATAAAACACTTGCCGATGGCCTGGGAAAACGTACGAAGAGGAATGAGCTGCGCAACCAAAAACTTGCTAGTCGGCCATATCAAGAATCGTACTAAGGGGATCGCGTCACTCGCCGATGACCCAAGAGGATGTATGAAGGGCATTAGGCCGCGCGACGAAAACTTGCCGCCAGCCCTCAAGGAATACCTACAGGACAGGAGAAGAGTTAGGTGATTAGACCCCTCCCAGAGAACACCTTAGCTACGCGCGAGGCAAAGGCAAGCAGGACCAGGGTTTACACGTTAGAAGTAGACGCTCCCCAAAGAGAACCTTAGCTACGCATGAGCCAAAGGTAAGTAGGGCCAGGGTCTACACGTTAGAAGCAGACCCTCCCCAAAGAGCACCTTATCTACACATGAGCCAAAGGCAAGCAGGGCTAGGGTTTACCCATTAGAAGTAAACCCTCCCCAGGGAGCACTTTAGTTACGCGTAATCCAAAGGAAAGTGCGGCCAGGGTCTACCTGTTGAAAGTAGACCCTCTGCACATAAGCCAAAGGCAAATAGGGCCAGGGTCTACCCGTTGGAAGTAAACCTTCCCCAGAGAGCACCTTAGCTGCGCGTGAGGCAAAGGCGAACAGGGCCAAGGCCTACCTGTTGGAAGTAGGCTCGGACAAGACCAAACACGAAGGTAGAAATTAAAACCAAATTCTGTCTATTATTGCTTAAAATACAAAATGCATGGTCGACAGGGACGCAGACCCAAAGGCTCTAGTTGCAAGAAGCAGGTCTTGGACAGACTCGCAGGGACACATTGGAGTGGTAACGCCCTGTTTGCTCCCGGTAAGAGCTAGCCTGGGCCTCTTCCTCTGCAGCGATGGGTCTAAGCAGTGGTCGACCAATCCCTGGAGCTGGTTCCTGGCACGTTCCCATTTAGGGTCAGAGAAGTCCAGCCACACGCGTGGGTCAAACTCTGCCAAGATAAATCATAACAGAAATTATACATTCTCAAAGCCGGATAAGTCGGAACTCACATCCCGATCTCCAGAGCTAATCTTGTCAATTATAGCACAGGGGGAATTCACTAGAATCTCTAAATCATATACGATTGAGCCAGACCCAGAGGTCGGCTGCACTGCCGACAAGGGAATGGCATCGTATATGATGTTCGACCCTGACCATGAATGCAGGTGACAAAAAAAAGAGGGGAATAAACGTGAGAAAATTGCGCTGTTTCTATTTAAATAGGTGTTTACAACAAGGGTCAGCTTTACATAACACAGTTAGTATTTTACAAATACACAAAGAGCGAAAGGCCCTAGTTACCTCCGATGAGGGGAGCGATACTAGCTTCGGCGCTTGGACCAGCTTCGGCAGAGGGCAGCGTATCGGGATCAGAATTGTGATATCCTTAATTCTAAAATGACACCTAGTTCCTCACATAATTAAAGGGTCAATAATAACATGACTACATAAGATTTTTCTTTATTTATATTTAATGCATTTATGTGCGTAAAAATTACATGAATTTCTTTTAGTATATTTGTTAAATTATAATCTTTGTTTATGAAGTGAATTTTGCAGTGAAATGCTCAAGACACTCTTTGGTACAAGTTTGACGTGTTTATTATTCAATTTTAGTTGAATTCTACATGACTAAATTTTATTGATTATGATAATAAACACTAGAATAGAAAAATTTAATTTTATACTATGTCAATTTCTCATACTTGAAATTTTGGTATCTTTAAACCAGTATTGTTGATACATCTGTTGAGCAGAAATTTAGACCAAAAGATATGCTAGTTGTGCAAGATTTCCTGAATGTGTTTCAAGAAGATTTGCCTGGTTTACCACCTGTAAGAGAAATAGACTTTGTTATTGATTTGGTACTAGGTACTGCACCTATTTCTAAGACACCATATAGGATGGCCTCGGTAGAGTTAAAGGAGCTAAAGAGTCAACTACAAGAGTTACTAGATAAAGGATTTATACGTCCTAGCTTTTCACTATGGGGTGCATCAGTCTTATTTGTGAAAAAGAAAGATGGAACTTTGCGATTGTGTATTGACTACAGAGAACTTAACAAAGTGACTATTAAAAACAAGTATCCCCTA
>JXTB01000318.1:160898-216843 GCA_002914805.1 Parasponia andersonii | reverse complement strand
GGGTGTATATATGTATATATTGGAGTATATATAATTATGAGTGGAATTTTGTTATTTCTTCTTAAAAGTTTTAAATTTTACCTTATTTTATCAGTTCTAAGCCGAGTAACGTCTCCCGATTTCACTAAATATTTATAGAAATACCCTTACATACGTGTGTGGAATCGGGAGATGTTACAAGAATTGTCGCTAGACAAAATGACCGCAGCAGCCCCTCCGCTAGTTGAGGCACCAAGACCAGGCTGACCGCCATGAACCTCTGTGGCTTTTTCTGGCAAGCTAGAAGCAGGCACAATCTCCTTGGCAACAGAGGCAGATATAGAGAGCCCGTCTTTTTCTTCATCGCGCATCTTTAGCATATCAGCAGGGTACACGATGTTGATCTCATCCCCCAACTGCTGCATATAGTGCCTGATAGAATAATGGTCCTTCTTGACGCCTTTTGGCTCATCGAACTGGTCTGGCATTACCACCTCCATGTGGCCCTCGAATTTCCTGTTCTCCTAGCCAGACCTGTAGCTCTCCATAGAAAGGACATCCACTTGCCTCTTGTACCTCGTCTTTAGCTTCTCCGCATCCACCAGCCAATCCCTCAATGCTGCCAGCCTTAGCTCCACTTACCGCTGCGACAAGTCGACTAAAAGAATGTTAATATCGGCAAGGTCTTCACCGTGCTTGCGAGACAACTCCGCATGAGCTCCCATCAGTTTTTTGTGATCCGAGTAGAGATATCGGTTTACCTTGTTGGACCGATCAAGCCTGTGATGCAGGGTATGAGCCTCCAGTTTGGCTTCCACCTCAGCTTTCCTTGCCTCTTTAGCATCGTCGACCACTCCATCGTGAGCGATGAAAGCCAGCCCCATCTCTGCCCTCGCGCTTTGCAGCTTCTGCTCCTTAATCCTGAGCTCGTTTTGGGCCAGCCTGGCGGCCTCGGCATGAGCCAGCATGTCGGCCTCTGCCTCGGCCAACTTGGCGACCAGCTCCTCAGACCTAGCCCTCTCAATGCTCAGAGCATGAGCCACCGTGCTGCTGACCCTCACCTCGTCCAGGCTCCGATACAGGTCGAAGTCCGCCCTCAACTTGGCAAGGGCGACCTTGCTCCGCTCGGCCGTCACAGAATGGGCATTCAACTGCCCGATCAGCTCCCTGACGTGAGAGGAATAGAAGGACTAGACGGCGACTAGCTATAGGATACAAGAAAGGCGGGTCAGTGTTCAGCAAGGATGCTGGAAAACATGGAAATGACAACCAGACAAGCCAAACCTGAGTAATGCTGCGGCCAGCAATGAGCTCAGCGTTCTCCAAGGAAAGCACCTCCAGCTCAGGCTTCGCAGCTGGACCCTCTCCCTGAGCATCATCTGCATTTGAGGAACGCGACTCCACCCCGCCAACTACGAGGACACTTTCTCCCTCCTCCGGATGCACTCCAGTAGCTTCTTTCAATGCTTCCGAAGCGGCAGAGGTGGGGATGGTAGGAAGCAGGGCATCACCAAGCATGCCTTCGGCGATAGTAGGGGGTGGCGCATCCTTAGTAGAGGAGGGCACAGTGATTGCTGTTACATCGGCAGCTTCAGTTGTCACCCGCCTAGGAGACCCGCCTGGATGTGATTTTTTGGTCTTGTCTTGACCAACGCCCCTCGACGGGCCGCCACGCGCATACTTACTCCTCCTTACGAGGGTCAGTATAGCCCCGTCGTCATCGCTGCCGAAAGAAGGGGTGGTTCTGCCCCTCTTCCCCACCAGGCTCTCCTTCCCTATGGACGTGTCGGCTTCACGATCCCGCTTCATCGAGACCGGGGGAGGGGAAGACAACCGAGACTTCAACCTCAGAGCTCCCCTGCTGAGCTCTACAATCTCCCTACGAGAGCAGGCAGTGCCAGACCCCGCACCCGCCTTCAAACTAGAGTTGATGGCAGAAGAAGTCAAACAGTAGGCTCCCCAGGCAGGCTCAAAGGCACCCTTTTGCCGTATACGATCTTTATGGCCGGCATCTCCCGAGTTGGGGGTCTGCTTGCCTCGGGAGAGGGGACCACGGGTATTTCACCCTCGAGCATGAATAGGCCCTCCCAGTTGTCATCTGAGCCTGTTCTTAGGGTGACAACCTCATCCTCCGAGGACACCACCAAATGTCGACCCGCGGAGACCTTGGAGCGGGCCTTGTGCACAACGACACTCCCTTTGACTGGGGAAGGGTCTATTGAAGGGTCTACATCCGAACCTATGAAAAGGAAGCAACGTGGTTAGAACAGAGCCTTGACCTGATCGACGGAGCCCTAGGGTGCAAAAATAAACTCACCCTTAACCCTCTTAGGGTAGCGACTTCCTCTCCATGAAGCCTGCCGTACTCCTCGGCCACGAGCCTCACCACCTCCTCAAGCTCGTGACTAGTCGACGCTACTAGGTCATCGGGACCCGCCAGCTGGCTCGATACTGTTATCTAACGACCCACCATGGCGATGTGACTCTGCTCATCCTGGCAAAACTGGTTCAGAGACGAGGCATCAAGCTGGCTCCACAGATGCTTTGTGATGACCCAGGTATCCAGCGGGAAGAGGAGATATGAGACCATCCTTAGCATCATGTTCGTCACCTGGGGATTCAAGACGGCCTGGATGTGTCGGCAATCCCCAGAAGACCCAAAGATGACGATCCCCTCTAGCTCCTTGAGCCGCCCTGCTGACAGTTGCGGCTCAAACCTGCTTTCTTCCATAGAGGCTGCGAAAGGCAAAATATTATGA
Organism: Parasponia andersonii; assembly: GCA_002914805.1. NCBI lineage: Eukaryota > Viridiplantae > Streptophyta > Magnoliopsida > Rosales > Cannabaceae > Trema > Trema andersonii. Next base: position 214,105 of record JXTB01000318.1, on the reverse strand, counting down.
GTAAAAATGGACGAGTTGTACACGGACCCAAAAATCATGACCTAGTACTTACTTTGTAGAAAAAACGAAGGAATTTGGAAACACTCTCCATTCACCCAAGGAGAGTACCAAGCCCCTCCAATGGCATCCAGCCTGGAGTGGGAGTCCCATTGCTTGTCCGACCTTGACAAGCCCCAAAAGATGTGGCATCCCGAGTGGCTGGAGGTAGAAGTGGGGTAAGAGCTCTTCTTGGGGATGAGGGTGAGTTAGTAGGCATAAAAAACCACCTCCAGGTCGATATACACATTGAGGATGACTGACAGAGTAGAGAGCCCTATCAAGATCATGACCCCATAAGGGTTCAGCTGCATCGGGTGAATCTCCGTCAGAGCAAAAAACTGATGGATCAGGGGAGGAAGGGGAAACTGTAGCCATTCCAGGTGCCTCCTCCCTAAGACGATGGAGCCCTTGGGGGTAAAGAGGCGAAGGTACCAATCCACTAGGCCCTCAACCCTTTGTAAGGTAACCCCGCCAGGGAAGCAGAGTTGCCTCCTCAACGAGTCCAACTCCGAATCCGCAACGGGATAGAGCCACTGATTCTGGTTCAGGACCATCGTTCTGAGTACAATCAAAGGAGCGAAATGTTCTAGCAAAGGGAAAAGTCGAAAGCCCTAAGATTTTAGAAAGCTAAAACACTTAGAGATTTTGGTAAAGTAAGAAAAGAGCGTGAATGCGGCTTTTATAGAGGGGGAGCCAAAAAGTCTCTCCTAGAGAGGAACGGTGCGAAGAAGACTAAATCACTGGAATTTCAAACATATGAAAAAAGTCATGCCATGGGATGGCGTGCGCTAGCGTCGATAATTGGGGAGAAATAATAGTAAGGGTCCACATGTCCCCCTCAAATTGGAGGACTGGAGACACGATTTCCCCACTTGATAGATGCAAATCCATCAAATAGGGAAATATGGGCAATTGTGGGGCCTGTTCCTAGATCCTGTGCCACGTGGACGATTGAGTGACAGAACAGGTCACAAAGGAGGCACGCCATCCGACACGTGTCCAGACTAACTATTTAAAAGCCACACGAATTGCATGCAGTACAGCATGGGCCCATGGGCCGTCTGAGGCCAGGGTCGAATCCATTCCAGACCCTGGACGATTCAGTCCAATCCAGTCCTTGCCTCGGCAGCTGGGGGTTAGAAGCCTCGAGGGGCTTCCGCCAGAAGACCATGGGAGGAGATACACTGCTCCAGACCCAGACAGGGCATTTAATGCAATCCTGAGTAGGTGCACACATTGGGTAAACCGTCTTGATAGAACGGCAGTTTGTTAAAGTCTCGCCCCCGATAGGCTCGAATCGTAAGGGATGGCAGAAAGTAGGCCACGATGATGCAAGGGAAATCACAGTAATCATGGCCCGTGATCTCCAGAGTAAGTTATGATGAAAAAAAGTACTTGATCCTGGGATTGAGAGCTAGAAAGGCTCCCAGTACCAGGATTATATATATAAACCATGCGTCCCTCCAGAGAGGGATATATAGACATATACAGAGAAAAAAACTTTATCTTTGCTACTCAGACTCAGGGATATACAACTTACTTAAGCATTGGAGAGTTTTTGCAGGTGGCCACCCCCACCACTCCAACCCGAGCTGAAGTCAAAAGCACTCTAGGATAGCATGGATACGTGGACAGTTGGTAGATATAACGTCAGCAGTTTAGAGATATGTGAACAGCTGGTAAGAATCGCACCAATAGCACCTATCTTGTTTTCTGATTCTAATATAATTTATTGACTAGTGGTTTGAATAATATCTAAGGAAAGGGAATGAATTTTACCTGGGTGAGGATTTTGTTCCAACCAAACAAGCTCGATAGACAATCAAGAATCATTCAACTGTCTATCCATATCCATAAATCAAGTCAAGATACCATAAAGAGCAAAATCAACAATTTTTATAGCATCATTCTTATCCAAAAGTGCCTAAAATTTTAATGGACACCAAGCAAATACTCTAAAAGGAGAATTTTTTTTTTCGAATGCCTAAATAAGTGCATGCTTTAGGAAGTGATAGCTAAATGATATGAAGTTTTTCTAAAAACATGGATTAAAGTGCAATTTCTAGAGGGATTAAATTGAAAGAATTTTGAAAAATTGGGGATCAAAGTGAAATTTTGAAAATTTGCATAGTAAACATTTGACAAGGGCCACGTGACCCTCCCCCTTATTTTTCTTTCTTTTTTCTCTCTTTTCCTCCCCTATGCTCTCTCTTTTCTCCTCATCCAAAGACCTAGCCGCTAACCTCCTTCAGCAACGTTACTCCTTCAGCCACCAGCAATGCTAACACACTGCCCATAACTAACTGCCATGTCGAGACGAAGCTACCACTGGAATTACAGGACCGCTGGAGCTGTCATTCGCTAGTGAGAGCTAATTTTCACCAGCAAACGTTTTCCATCACCAGCGCCGTATCTGGCAACTTCACTGTGTAAACTCGAGCCCTTTTCAATTCATCTGAACAAGAGGAATAAGATGGTATGTTTTTCATAACTCAAAAATGCCTAGATTTAAAGTTGCCATGTTAGCTAGTGTTAAGCTTTTTAGTTTAGAAGGTTTACTTTTTTATCAAACTATTAGATTGTGAAATAAATGTCATATTTGTGATGTGCTCATGAAATAGTGAATAATGACATATATAGAGACTATGTTTCCTAACAGGCACGAAAAATGCGATTGAATAACTCAAGATTTACCTCGTTTTGTATAATAGGTCAAGTTTTGGCCTAAACTCGAACTGGTCAAATTATATATCTAATCTAGCTATTTTGAGTGCTAGGAATTCAATATAGATATATGTTTATCGAATTGAAACTTTGTTGAGAAGTCGATCCTTCGAAACAAGCAATCAAGGGATATAATTTGATTCCTAACTCTCTGAACGATCGTCTAACGATACCTTGAGTATCCCATATATGGTATCACTATTTTAGTACAGTAGAGACTCGATTACCTTGATTTTATATTGGTTTTGCGTAAAAACTTTATTATGTTCCATATTGTGGTTTATGTGGACCATATTGTGGTTTATGTGGAAATTGATTTGTTTCGGACTTTTGTGATAGAAATTGATTATATGATATGTACTATATTACTTTAGAACTTTTCTAAGTGCAGGTTAATTTTAGGTATATCAAAATTATAGTCTATATTGTCCATTTTTCTAGAAAATTAAAATGACTATTTTATTGAAAAACTAGATCATGTTTGACATAAAACACTACATTGTTGTTTTCATCTATCAGTTTAGGTACATGGGTCATAGGATCACACACATGAGTATTGTGTTAGTATCATAGGTTTACAGGTGGTGCTGCAGCCCCTCCGTCAGTGCAGAGTTTATAAACCAGTTCTAGATTTTCTTCTAATTACCTCCCTATTTTGGTAGGTGTAGGTAATACAGTTGCCTAGATTGATACCCCAAGCATTCCATAGTATGTTATCGCTATTCTACTGAGTAGGGACTCAGTTACCAAGATTATATATAAGTTTTGCATAAAAGCTATATTATGTTCCATATTGTGGTTTTTGTGGGAATTGATTTGTTTTGGACTTCTACAATGGAAATTGTTTATATGATATACACTATTACTTTGAGACTTTTCTTAGTGCATGTTATTTGTGGGTATGTCAAAATTATAGTCGTTATGTTGTCTATTTTTCTAGAAAATTAAAATGAATATGTTATTGAAAAACTATAGTATATTTGGCATAAAACACTGAATGGTTATCTTCACCTATTAGTTCAAAGTGCACAAGTCACAGGATCATATACATAAGTACTGTGTTAGCATCATGAGTTTTACAAGTAGTGCTGCAGCCCTTCTATTGGTACAGAGTCCATAAACCAATGCGGAATTTTCTTTTAATTACCTCCCCATTTTGATAGGTGTAGCCAATATGATTGCCTTTCTAGGTTTTGTGGGTAATATATGGGTGTCCCCTCTAGGTATAGACTTAGGTGTGAAGAAGATTATGTGGCACACATAATACCAGTACTCTAGTTTCCATAATGAGAGGATGCGAGCTTATATGTATGGGTTGATTTATGTCATTATGCTTATGAATTGAATGGTCTTAATTATTATGTTTTCTTATATATATATTATATATATATATATGGATTCCTAGTTTTGGAACTACTATATATATATATATGATTTTGAAAATTTATTTTAGATTAAATTAACCATGCAAGAACTCTCCATCACAAAAAGGTTTTCAAATGAGGTAACTATATATTACATAATGGGTATTTTATATTCACCCCAACCTTCCTTCCTTAGGTCGTGGTTAGTGCAATCTTGGTGACTAGGGGGAATATGAGGCCAGCCTTTAATAGTAGTTTATTATCTTGGTAATTTTATAAGTTGGTTTAAGCTTTGACTTTGTTTTATTTGAATTATGGATTGAATTAGCATGGAACTAAGATTACTATTTCGATTATATTTGTAAACTTTATATATGTCATGTTAGTAGTCGATAGCAAATTATAAATGATGATGCATAGATTTGAACTTGATTATATCTTCTAATTATTAATCAATCTGTGTTTAATTGTGCATACAAACTGTGAGAAGTATTTACTTATTGGAATTATAATTATTTCTAAAAGTGGACTATTTTAGAACATTAAAATTGTTTTTTGACATTTTTATAGCAAACTAAGAAATTTCTAAGTTTAGTGAAACAATTCACATTCTGTCACTGACCTAGGATTTTTAGGTTTAACTTATTTAGTTTAATGAAAAGGAAGAAGAAGTAGGTTTAACTTATTTAGTTTAATGAAAAGGAAGAAGAAGAAGATTGATTTTTTTTTTTTAAATTCCTTTACGTTTGTATTATTATTATTCTTATAATTGTTTTTTTTTATTTTTTTATGTGTTTTTTTCTACTTCATTAAATTCCTAGATTATCCTTAAAAATAGACAATGTGACAAGCACGTGATTTTTGATTAACTTAATTAACTGAGTGATCACTTTTATAATCAAAGAGCTATTGATATAATTGTTCATAGTTCAAAAGAACAAAGTGAGACAATCTACGAAAAAAAAAAGTAGAAAAAGAAAAAAAAATTGGGCTACATGTAAAAGGGTCGTGCATGTGTCCTGACTATGTCCCTCTCTTTAGTTTCTCACTCCATCTTTTCGTTGTCATGAGTTGTAGGAATAATCAATTCTGCCATCAGTTGTTAGAATCAATAGATCTTTAAATCGTCCACTTGTTTCAAATGAAAACTCTTTGTGGATGATCATAATACTTTACAAAAATTGAAATTCTTAACTAATGGAAGAACAATATCACCATTTTTGTTACATAAGATAAAAACTGATTGTCTTTTTTCCGGAATATATTAGTCAATAATTTATCTACTACAGTACTTTTGTTCTTATTCAGTAAAATATTTTAATTTTGCTTTATGATTTACCTGATTTCGACGCATTTGATGAGTTGCATTCATGATGTTGTTTTTATTCCAAAACTAGTGTGTGACTGTGTACAAAGATATATTATATTGAACAGAAATGATCCAACGTCCAATTTGGACTTTGTGGTAACTTGACTTGAAGGACAAATTGGGCTGTCTCCTTTTTTGTTTTCAGGGACTAATCTGTCAAGTATTGAATAATTTAGGGACCAATGAAGCTACTTACGCAATTTGTTGGGGAAGCTTGAAGGACAAATTGGTTTGGAATGCTTCCTTTTCTAATTCACAGGGGCTAAAATATCAAATATTGAAGAATTAAGGCACTATTGAAGCTAATTACCCAGAAAGAAATAGTCTCAACCACTATAAATAAAGGTCACAACCCACAAACCCTATCACTCGTCCACCCGCAGAGTTGTATTGTTCATTTTTTTTTTTTCCCGGAGTTTTCTCTACTTGTCTTTGTCCAGTACAGAGGGAGGTTCTTTCGTTTCGTCTGGAAAAGTTTTAGGTAGGTTGAGTATATTTATGATCGGTGTGGTTTATTATTATAATAATTATTATTATTGTTGTTGTTGTTGTTGTTAATTTTTGTAGTGTTGGTTTTGGACGAATACGAATTGGTTTAGTTGTGGTGAGTTAGGTTGATCAGGCATGGAGATAAGAAAGATATGGCAAATAAGGTTTGGCTATCAATGGATATATGGAGTCACAGTCCACAAAGGCTCTTAGGGGGGCTTATTTATCGAACTCAAGTTTGGAACTTTCGCATACTTTGCTGAAACCCCTGCTACTTCTACAAGAGCCCTTTATTTATTTTATTTTTTTAATACACATACACTTTAGAGAATAAAATTTAATTGGGTGTAATGAAATGGAATGGAATATAAATAATTCCAAAAATGACAATTTTATTATTTGGGTTGAAAATTTAAATAAGAAATTTTTTTTTTATTGAAATGAAATATAGTGAAATTCTATTCCACTAAGATTAGATTGAATAAAGTGGAATGGAATAGAATACCATTTAATTAAACTATTTAATTAATAAAAATATAATAATTAAATAAAATAATAAAATAAAACTATGCCAAATGAAAAATAATTTAATTAATAATATGATTTAATGCTAAATATAAAATAATTTAATAAAATAATTATTTAATTAATAAAATAATTTAATAAGATAATATAATGCTAAATGTAAAATAATTTAATAAAATAATTGAATACTATATGTAATTTAAAATAATTAAAATGAAGAATATTTTTGTCATTATTCAATTAATTCTATTTCTTTTCACAGCTAATTAAACATAATAATATCTATCAGTTAATCATTCTACTACTTCTACTAAATAACATAATTATATTATCATTCTTTTTTATTATATTCTAATTATTACGATCATTACTATTCTACAACTGCAACCAATCAGATTTTTAGGGTTTGGTTTTATTATAGCGCTTTTTTCTTTTTCTTTTTTTTTTTGGGGGGGGATTATGATTTATGGAATTGAAAATTGTACTTCTGATTTTTTTTATTTCTCCCCCATTAGTCCTTGAAGATTTTAGTACTAGTTAATTAACAATTAAGTATTATATAATAATATAAATTCAATAGTAAAAGAACATAATTCCTTTAGAATTTATCATAATGATGTTTCTAGAGTTGTTTTTTTATCATTCAGTTTGGCATACTTTCATTTGCATAAATTAAACTTTGATTCTATAGCTTAATCCTGGTGACCACTAGTTATGCCCTCGCTATATTACTTGGTCTATAGGAACTTGGTGTCAATAACACATTGATGTTAAAACTTTCCTATGATGCATTACAAAGATGTAGTTTTGTAAAAAGCCAAATTTGATAAGGTATTCTAATATTTTCATTTCAAAAATATATATATATATATATATAATATTTTAATTAAGTAATGGGATCCACTTTTGAGTTTTAAATATATATTTTCCCTTTAGTTTTGTCTCGTACCTAACGACTCTCTCTTTTTCTTTTTTCTTTTCCTTTTCTTTTTCTCTTTCTTCCTTCTTCCTCCTTCCTTCTTCTTCTTCTTCTTATTCTTTGTAAACTTAGCAAAACCAGCCAGTACTATAGACAGCAACCTGAAGCTTCTTCCCTCATCGATCGGTGTCAACTCTTTTTGGCAAATTAGTTCTAGTAAGCCGATTTCTAAATTTATTTAGGCGTTTTACAAATTAATTTGTGGTATAAATACAATTATTTTTGTGAAGTTGTTCTTGTGGCTGTAAAAATTATATGAGGTGGAAAAAGATATTGAATCATAAATAAATATGGTGGTATTGTATTAAAATAATATTCGATTAGAGAGAAATCTTAATTGAAAAACATGATATTTTTCTGATTTGAGACAAAAGTGATACTCTTACAAAACGGAATAGTATAGGATTGAAGTCTCTTATTATTCAATATGGACCTTGCGCTGAATTTAGAAAATTGTCATTTTCTAAAATATTTATGCGAAAATGACATTTATATAAATAATCAGCAAAGTTGATATTTTTTCCAAATATTTTTGAATGTGTCATTTTTATAAATAATTATCCAATAATGGTAACTTCTGAAATATTTCAGTTTAGTGATATTTATTTAAATAAACAACAAAGATGATATTTTTCTAAATACTTTGGAAAATAGATATTTTTCTAATTAATTCCGAAAAGAGACATTTTTGTAATTCTCGGATTTAGAGCTTTAATGCTCGGGATCTTGAAATTGATTTTTGATTTCGAATTTCGATTTAATGAGATCGAGAAACGAATTTTGATATATAATATCACTGTGTTTTGAAATGGCACAAATTCCGAAACTCGTGAATAGTTTCATTTTGCGTGTCGTGAGTCCGGGTTCAGTCTGAGTCCGAATTGATCAAACTTTATGTCTATTTCAGTGGTGAAATCCGTTTTATGATCTGAAACTCCGATTAAAAATCGTGTTTTCAAACCATTTATACATGATTTAATTTAAAATTTACCTTATGACTATTTTGTGAAAAATTGTGAATTAAATAATATTTTAATGAACTGTTGGAAATTTTAGATTATTCTAGAATTAGATTGCGTGACTTCTATACATATTTATAAAATTGTGATCTTGAGTAATTTAGCAGATTTTCTACCCAAAGTATAGTAAATTCCAGAATAATATCAAGCGGAGCTTTAAAGCATTGTTTGATTATGTTTTGCATGGTTATTATATATATATATATATATATATATATCTTGTTACATGTTGTATATATCATAGGGTCACACATGAGATACATCTTAAGTATCGTGGTTTTGTAGTAGGCAGACTAGTACACCTGCCTTCGGTGAGAGCCTGTAAACACATGCGAGATTTCTTTTCTGATTATTTCCATTCGGTAAATGTAGACATTCAGTTGCCCCTCCGGTTTGATAGACTAGACACATAGGCATCCCTACGATTTTTTGGGATAGTTATCAGACAGAAAGTACTTAGTATACATAGTACGAGTTACTCTAGCTTGTGATGAGAGGGTGTGAGCTCATGGGATGGGTTGATTTATGATATGTACAAATGTATATTTCTGGTTTTGATTTTAAATATGTGATTACTCTGAATATTAATAATTTTATACCTAGTATATAAATGGATTTTCGAAAAGGTATTGACCATGCATATTTGGCAAAATTGTAAAAAAAGATAATTAAATTTCTACGGAGCATTCACATGTTCATCCTCCCTATTTCTTCCAATTTTCAGGTATTTTGTAGTAATTATTCTGGTAGCCCGGTAAGCATGCTTGGCATATGCTTGCAGTTCTAATCCTCTTCATTGGTTGGTTTGTACTCTGTATCAATTCCTATTTTCTAAGTCAAAATTTATTTAGCCAATAGTAATATATTTACTGAGCAGATGTATGAAGATGATTTTTATTATTAAATCGAGCACTTGGAAAATAAAGTGATTTTAGGTAAACTATTTGAACATTGGGCCTAGGGTTTTAAATTGAATTGTTTCATTAAACTTCATAAAATATCACAAGTTTTTAAACTAGTTAATTGGTAGATAACTTAAATGAAGAATTTTTTGAAAATTTTAAAATTTATGGATAACATGATTGTTAAATTTGTCCAGTCTTGTAATTTACTTGCTTTTAAGAACTAAACCTTAAATTCAAGTACTTAAATTTTTTTGAAATTTTAGAAAAATCTGTTTATCATTATTTTCACTTAAAATTACTAAAAGTCACAGTCTTGGATTTTCGGTCGTGACAAACTGAGCTTAGCAGCATATCTCTATTATATTCACATTTTTCGCCAATACTGCTGGTACTTAATCTCTACTATACACTCATGATAAACTAATAGAAATTAAGTTATGAATTTTGGTTTTCTTTTATACATCAATCCTAATTAACTGCTAATAACATTTAACTTGTTAAGATCAGAGCATGATAAAGATGGTTTGGCTGAGGCGTTGCCTCTTTTGTTCTCTAAAGGACTGGAGGCCCTTCCTTTACATATGAGGGTACGTATATCTTTTTCTACTTTACCTCTTCTTCAATTTAGAGAGTTAACTTTTCTATGTGATTGATTTCTCCACTTGAATCCTTGCACTTTGAATGGTTTATTAGTATTTTTGAATTAATCACACAAAGGGTGGCATAAAAGATGCTTATTAAGGAACGTTAGTCCTTGAAGATTTTAGTACTAGTTAACAAGTAAGTATTTTATAGTGTTATAATTCAATAGTTAAGGAACCTGATTCCATAAGAATTTTATCATAATAATGTTTCCAGAGTTTCTTATCATTCGGCTATCATTCAGTTTCGCAGTAGTTTCATTTGCATAAAACTTTGATTGCATAGCTTGATCCTAGCAACCACTAGTTATGCCCTTACTACATTACTTGGTCTATAAGATTGCTCGCATATAAGATTTTTTTTGTTGCATGTCATTTGATTTGCGCTAGGTGTTGATAATGCTTAATATGATAGCAGTAGTAATGCCCTTGATTTGACTTTATTTCCATAATATCAAATATTATTTCACCAGTGCCCTTTTTTCAGACACTACATATTTTAAGGAGATGTTTACTAATCCATATTGTAAAGAATAGTAAGGAAAAAGTTAGGGAGGAATAAGAAAGAATCAGAAACAAAGATCTTCATTCTCAAGTTTAATAACTATGAGAAGGATTTCCCAAAACTTGTGCTATAATTGAGTAGATAAACACAGGACATGATGGAAAAGCGAAATACTTCTCTTCGTTCCTTTTATGGCCGGTCTATTAGTGAACTCTTTCTCTAGGGATTGTGAAAGATGTATGTTCCACTAGAAATATTTTTCCTCTTGCTTCGGATTCTATTCCCCAAAATGTGGATCCCGCTATAATAGTTCCGAATTAAACATATCCATTAAGATACGGAGACTTCTTATTCTACAACTAGGAAAGCATTTTTTCATTCTTTCACATATTAGGGGATTTCACTTGAAAAAAAAAATGTTCCATACTAATGGATTCGGTTTCATAACCATGGCTTTCAATGTACTTTCAATGTACGAGATCTTGTATCACTTACAAATGAGACTCTATTGACTAGCATTACACAAAGAAATCAATTATAGACACTAAGATAATTAAATCTGCTATTCATAGACAAACTCGGGATTTGAGATCCCGGTAAGATCGGCTCAAGATCATGGATCCTTTTTTATCAAATAGGAAGGGTTGTTGTACAAAATGTACTTATTGCTTCCTAGATCCTAGATCCTATATTTATCCATACGAAGAAGAAATCATGTAACCAATGTTTAAAAAGGCTAGTTTGTGTAGCAAGGCATTTTGCCCCGGTTAAGGCCAGGCGCAAGCCTTGAGTTGCTTTGAGGTATAAGTCTCAAATTTTGGACTAAAACAACACATTTAGAGATCTAAAATAAGAAACATTGATAAACAAAGCCAATATATCATCATAAAAAGTCATAAGAGTCGTAGAATTGGAAAATAAAACCTAGTCTTGAACAAACTACAATTTAAAATTGCAACACACAATGAACGGTCTAATAATGCAAAATAGTAAATTAAATATAGAAGTCTAATTTAGATTTAGCAGGATAAAATTTGAAACCATCCAAATTTAGAACAATCAGGACTTAGTGATCATCCTCCAAATCATCATGGCTTGAAGAATCTTTTGAGGAATTGTGATATCTTATAGCCCTATCATTATCGCTATCATCACTATCAAGAAGAGCATGTGAAATAAAATGGGCTAGAGGCTAAAGTGAACTGCTAGGGTTTTGTTCTTTTAGTTTAGTTTTTCTATTGTTTTTTTTAGCTAAGATTAAATGATGTATTTAAAACAGGCTTGGCTAGGTTATTATAAAACCAAAATCTTATAAAAATGGCATAATAGCAAAAAAGATAGAGAGGCTCAAAGAGGGCGTAATATTTAAAAAACAGAGTCTTAAGCCTCCCTATTATTACTGAGGCTTAAGCCTCAGTACCCGCCTCATGCCTCCCATAGAAACCTTAAGGCTAAAAAATACTCCTAGGGAGGCGAGCCTTAGAAATGCCTTTTTAAACCATGCATGTAATAAAGAGGATTCTTATTTGTACAAATAAGGATAAGGCATTGGCCTCTTAAAGCCGTAGATTGCAAGGCGAGTAATGGTTTTATTACAAAAATTTTAGAAAGAAAAAAAGATGAAGTTCAAGCATAAGTGTTGGAGCAGTTTCTCACCAGCTGTCCACGTATCTCGAACTGCTGATGCTGTATTCTCCAATTGTCCATGTGTCCTTACTGTCTCAAAGTACTCTGAACTCCAAGCAGGATCGGAGAGGCGGGGGTGGCTACCGGCAAAAACTCTCTAATGCTTAAGTCAGTAGTTTATCTTTTATATAGGATAGTAAGGAAATACTTCAGTACGAGTATATCTTTGTTTTTTGTTTATAGACTTTTCTATATATTTATGTTTTTAAGCGTACATGCCACTCTCGGGAACGCATGGCTCTTATATAAATAGTCCCGAGATTGTGAACTATGCCGATCTCAATCTCAGGACTGAGTACCTTTTTCCTCGAAATCTTTTTCAGAAGTCACGGGCCGAGATTTCTGTGATCTCCTTTGTATCGCCGTAGCCTGATTTCTGCCGCCTCCTACGGCTTGAATCTGTCAGGGGTGAGATTTGGGTAAATCGCTGTTCTGTCAGGACAGTTTGCCCCTTGCACACGCCTACCCAGGATTGCATTAAATGCGCTGTCTGGGTCTTGATTCGTGAGTTGCTTTCCATTATATTCACTTGGGTCTTCCGACCCCCTCAATTGTTGAGGTAAGGGCCATTGTATTCAGGTGGAAGACCCTTAGGGGTTCTGACCCCCCAGCGTCAAGGTAAAGGTCGGACTGGGCCGGGCCTGTCCAGGGTCCGTGGCGGGCCCGGCCCTAACTTTGGGAAGCCCAATAACCGATTTGGTATCACGTGCGACCCGCTTGGCCTTTAGCTAATCGTTCTTGACAGCTGTCGGATGGTGGGCCCCATTTGTGACCTGTTCTACCATTTAATCGACCACGTGGTGTATGATTTGGGAACGGGTCCCACAACTACCCCCATTTCCCTACTTGATGGATTCGTATCTATCAAGTGGGGAAATCGTTTACCTGTTCCTCCAATCCGGGGAATGCACGTGGTTCCCCCCTTACTGATGCTGAGGCATACCATCCCATATTACTAAACCTGTTTGAATTTTGAAATTCCGACCGTTCGGTCTTCCTCATTCTCCCCTTTTTTGGAAAAACTCTTCGGCTTCCCCTCTATAAAAAGCCACAATTGTGTTCGTTTGCCCCTTTACCAAAATCTTTAATCATTCCAGCCTCGTAAAATCCTAGGGTTTCCACTTCCTTTTCCTCTAAAGACTTTCACTCTTCCAGTTGCGTTTCGGAACAATGGCTTCAAGTCAAACCCAGGAGTTGCACCCCGTTGTGGATTCAGAGTTGGATTCACTGAGGAGGCAGCTCTGCCTCCCCGGAGGAGTAATGTTGCAACGGGTTGAGGGCCCTGCGGACTGGTACCTTCGTCCTTGCGCACCCGAGGGTTCCATCGTCCTGGGCAAGAAGCATCTGGACTGGCTGCGATTCTCTCTTCCTCCCCTAATTCACCAATTCTTTGCTCTGACGGGAATCCATCCGATGTAGCTGAATGTAAACGGGATCATGATTCTGATGGGGCTTTCTGCCCTGTCAATTATCTATCACATGCATATCGACCTGGAGGTGGTCTTTTATGCTTATAAGCTTATTCTCATCTCCAAGAAGAGCTTCTACCTCACCTTCTACCTCCAGCTGCTGCCAGGGCGTCACATCTTTTGGGGGTTGCCATGGTCGGACAAACAATGGGACTCTCATGCCAGGCTATATGTCGTTGGAGGGGCGTTCTTTGAATATTTTCTTGGGTCATCGACAAGTGTTTTATTGCACGATTCGATTCCCAGAGTACGATCGTTTTCGAGGTTTGCTGGCAAGTTTTTGGTGCGCAGCTTTCTCCTTTTCGCACGTTTTCTCGGGTCGTCGACGAGCGACATGAGTCCCAGAGTGCGAGCATTTTTGAGGTCTGCTGGCAAGTTTTTGTTTGCACAGCAGTTTACTCTTCGCACGTTTTCTTGGGTCGTCGACGAGCGACGTGGGTCCCAGAGTGCGAGCATTTTTTAGGTCTGCTAGTAGGTTTTGTTTGCACAGAAGTTTACTCTTCGCACATTTTCTCAGGTCGTCAACGAGCGACGTGAGTCCTAGAGTGCGAGCATTTTTGAGGTCTGCTGGCAAGTTTTTGTTTGCACAGCAGTTTACTCTTAGCACATTTTCTTGGGTCGTCGACGAGCGACGTAAGTCTCGGAGTACGAGCATTTTTGAGGTCTGCTGGCAAGTTTTTATTTGTACAGCAGTTTACTCTTTGCATGTTTTCTCGGGTCGTCGACGAGCGACGTGAGTCCCAGAGTGCGAGCATTTTTGAGGTCTGCTGGCAAGTTTTTGTTTGCACAGCAGTTTACTCTTCGCATGTTTTCTCGGGTCGTCGATGAGCGACGTGAGTCCCAGAGTGCGAGCATTTTTGAGGTCTGCTGGCAAGTTTTTATTTGCACAGCATTTTACTCTTTGCACATTTTCTCGGGTCGTCGACGAGCGACGTGAGTCCCAGAGTGCGAGCATTTTTGAGGTCTGCTGGCAGGTTTTTGTTTGCACAGCAGTTTACTCTTCACACGTTTTCTCGGGTCGTCAACGAGCTACGTGAGTCCCAGAGTGCGAGCATTTTTGAGGTCTACTGGTAAGTTTTTGTTTGCACAGCAGTTTACTCTTCGTATGTTTTCTCGGGTCATCGATGAGCGACGTGAGTCCCAGAGTGCGAGCAATTTTGATTGCGCGAATAGTGCGTATGGTCCTTAACTGTGGAAGCCTCCTTTTCCGTGGCAACCTGGTAGTATTTTTAGTCTGCGTATACAAAAAATATTGGGTCTGCCTCTATGGGCAGACCCTCTTCCGTAGCAGCCAGGTATCTTTCCCCCGTGCACCTGAAGCGTCGGGTCTGTCAGCGAGGGCAGCCCCTTTTTCGGAAGACCTTAACCTGTTCCGAAGTTAAGTTTTATAATAATACGAACGCTCATATGGATCTCATGCATTTGTAGTGTGTGGCGGCAGATCCCAAAGATAATTCTATGTTGAAAAAAAAGAACATGACCTGTTTAAGATTTAGGCTTTTCAACAACATAGGCATTCACATGATCTTACATCATATAAATGTGCCTTACACGTGATACTTTTTCAAGTGTTGAGCGTTCCACGTGTTCGGCACATTTTTCCCCATTTTGAGTTCCTTCAAGACATACACACCATTGTCGAGCGCTTTGATTACCTCATAGGGTCCCATCCAATTGGAGTCCAGTTTCGAGGAATTCCCTGTTCTAGCTTTCAAGACCCAATCTCTGGCGTTAAATCATCGGGCACTAACTTTTTTCGTGTAGCAGGACCTTGCCTGCTAGTGGTATGAAGCCAAGTGGACTAAGGCTACGTTTCTCGTTTCTTCCAGGAGGTCTATATTGCGGCTTAACTGGCACTCGTTTAGGGGGGCATTTTTTACCACTTCGGAGCGGAGGGTCGGGAGGCCGACCTCGGTCGGGATCACAGCCTCTGATCCGTAGACCATGGTGAATGGCGTTCTCCCAGTAGACCTCCGCTCTGTGGTTCGATGGGCCCACACAACGGCCGACAGCCCTTCTAACCACTTGCCTTTAGCCTCCTGCAAGTTCTTCTTGATGTTGCTAAATATTGCTTTATTCATTGCCTCTGCTTGACTATTCCCCTGAGGGTAGTTCACGGAAGAGAAACTGAACCTTATATCATACAGCTCGCACAACTCCTTGAGCTTAGCATTTTGGAATTGTGTGCCATGGTCGGCGTGTATCTCTTTCGGGATCCCGAATCGGCAGATTATGTTCTTCCAGATGAAGTTAATCGTATCTGCCTTATTCACCGTCGTGTAGGCTTCAGCCTCTACCCATTTAGTGAAGTAGTCCGTGGCCAGCAGGACATATCTCTTTCCTCCTGGACTTCTGGCGAGCTCTCCGATGATAGCCAAACCCCACTTGGCGAACGGCCAAGGAGTTATGTTCGAATGAAGAATCTCCATGGGTTGACGTTTCATCGGGGCGAACTTCTGGCATTTATCACATTTTTTTACGAATTCGCCTGCCTCCGCCATCATGTACGGCTAAAAGTATCCGGTCGTTAGGGCTTTGTGGGTGAGGCTGCATCCACCAGAGTGGTTGCCATATACTCCCTCCTGGATTTCCTCCATTAGTTTTTGCGCTTCGACAGGGCCTATGCAGCGTAGCATCAGGCCCATTGTCGATCTCCTGTATAACTATTCACCATCATAGAGTACCTGGCGGCCTTTAACCTAATCAACCTCACTTCCCGAGAGTTTGCAGACAGTTTCCCTAACTTCAAATACCATGTGATAGGCTTCATCCACCCTTCGTCAACAGCGCCGGTTGCAAACACGTGGTGCGCAGGGGTCTGCGGGGGGTCCTCCGTGCTCCCGCCTTCTAAGAGGACTTCTATGCTTTGAGCGGTGCCCCCGATTGATGCACTCTTAGCTAGTGTGTCAGCCCTCTGGTTCATCTTCCTGGGGATCAGTTCGATATTGAAATTGCCAAAGCGAGCTTTTGCCCCCATTACTTTGGAGAAGTACCTATGCAACCTTGGTTCTTTTACTTCGAAGTCTCCCCTGACCAGACCCGTGATTAACTACGAGTCGGTCTTCACGGCGATGTCCTCTACTCCGAAGTGTAGTGCCAACTCAAGGCCTTGCAATAGTGCCTCATTGTTAGTCGCTTGGAAGCTGAGCCTCAATGCTTGCTCAACTTTGAGACTCGTTGGGGTCTGCAAGACTATCCCGATGCCCGACCCTGAGGCATTCGTGGATCCGTCTGTGTAGAGCGTCCAGGCTGAAGGGGGGTGAAGTTGAGACATCTGATTTGAGTCATGCCGCTCGCCAAAGGATTCGATTTCCACCAGAAAATCCGCCATAAGATGTCTTTTTTTTGTCATTCGTGGCTGGTAATCGATATCGTATATCCCCAGCTCGATGGCCCATTTGGTCAGTCATCCCGATAGGTCTGGTTTGGCCAAGATTTGACGGATGGGGAAATCCGTATACACAGTGACTGAGTGCACCTTGAAATACTGCCATAGTTTCTTTTTAGCGTTGACTAGAGCGAGGACTAGCTTTTCTGCCACACTGTATCGGGTTTCGGCATCTAGGAGCATGCAGCTTATGTAAAACACTGGTTTTTGTTTACTGTCTTCCTCGATGAATAGTACGGCGCTGACCGCTACTTTGGACACCGCTAAATGGGTGTACAGATGCTCCCCCTCTGTCAGGGAAGCCAGGATAGGTGGGTGACTCAGATACAGTTTGAGGTCTGCCAGTGCCCTGTCCTGTTCTTCCCCCCAGATGGCAGTAGAGCTTTTCTTCAAGCATTGGAAGAAAGTCTTGCATCAGTCGGGCATCTTGGATATGAATTGTCTGAGAGCCGCTATCTTCCTGGTCAGGCGTTGGACCTCTCGAACAGATAAGGGTCTCTGCATATTCGCGATCGAGGTCAGCTGGGTTGGGTTTGCCTCAATACCCCTCCGGCTCACGATATGCCCCAAGAATTGCCCAGAGGACACCCCAAATGCATACTTCTTGGGATTCAGACGCATCTGATGTTGCCTCAGAATCTGAAAACACTCGTCCAGGTGCCTCAGATGGTCTGAATCCTCCCTGCTCTTCATGACCATATCATCGATGTAGACCTCCATAGTCTTTCCTAGTAGCCTAGCGAACATTTTATTCATGAACCTCTGGTAGGTTGCCCCCACATTCTTCAGGCCAAATGGCATACGCCTGTAGCAGTACAGACCTTTTCCGTGATGAAAGCCGTGTGGATCTGTTCTTCCGCGTACAGAGGGATCTGGTTGTATCCGGAATAGGCATCCAGAAAGCTCATTCTATTGAATCCCGCTGTCGCATCTACCATTTGGTAGATTCTTGATAGGGGGAAACTATCCTTCGGGAAGGCCTTGTTCAGGTTGGTGAAGTCTATACAAATATAGTCGTCGCCGGTTTTCTTTTTCACCACTACCAGGTTGGAGACCCATTGCGGGTATACGCATTCCCTGATCAGGCTGCTCTCCAGCAACTTTTCTACCTCCTTGTTGATCGCCCTATTTTTCTCTGGTGCGAACCTTCGGGGTTTCTGCCTGACTGAAGGGAAATAGGGGTCTATGTTCAGGTGGTGGCAGGAGTGTTCGAGGTCTATCCCAGGCATATCATCGTGGGACCACGCGAAGACATCCTCATTCCGCTTCAGAAATTCTAGCATCTCTTTCTTTTGATCCTCAGGTAACAAGGCCCCGATCAGAACCACCTTCGCCGGCTCTGCCTCTTTCAAAGGGACCGCTACCAGCTCCTCGATCATGGATTCCGGACGGTCAGACTCTTCTTTGATTCGCTTCATATACGCTGGCAGGCGGTCCTTTGATTGCTATCCATCCCTGGTTGCAGCGCTTGCACTCGCGTCGGCTCCCCTCAGGGTGGCTGAAAACCATTTCTTTGCAGAGGCCTGGTCTCCTTTGATGTCAATCGTGTATGTACCATCCTTTGACTGACATCTCAAGACCTGGTGGAGGGTAGACGCGACTCCATGCATGGCGTGGATCCATCCCCTTCCTATGATGATGTTGAAGGAGGACTGGCAGTCAATGATGACGAAATCCACATCCAAGCACCTCTCAACCGCGTAGACATTAAGGGTCACGACGCCCAAAGGGCAGACCCTCGTGCTGTCGAAAGTGAACAGCGGTTGATAGGTCGGCCTGAGTGTGCTTCTATCTAAACCCATGTTCTCGAATGTGCTGAGGAATAGGATATCGACGCTGCTTCCACCATCGACTAGAACCCTTCCGACAAATGCGGAGCCGATCTATAGTTTAATCACCAAGGGATCGTCGTGAGGGTGGTGCACCGTGGTTAGATCTTGCTGGGTGAAAACAATGGGGGCGGCGGATGTACAGCTTTCTCCCAACATCAAGTGATTGACGGAATAGCCCATTCCCCTCAAGCACTTTGCCCTACCCTCGGCTCTTTTAAGGCATCTTTCTTTTTCCTCTTGACCCTGGGTCGACTCTGGTCTGCCCACAATGGTCTGCACTATCCTCAGGGTCTGCTCTCTTGACCCAGAGGCTTGGGCCTGCTTCCTTTTCTCAGGCCTAGTGATGTCTTTTAGCGGTTGGGTTCCGCCGGTTTTCACTAACTGCTTCAACCTACCAGTGTGGATCGCCATCATGACCTGAGTGTAAAGGTTGCGGCAGTGGATGGTGTCGTGCCTAAAGTCTTTATGGAACTGGCAATACCTATTCCTGTTCTTCATATGCTCAGGGACGCCAGATTTGGGTGGGTCTTTGAAAATTCCCCTGTCCTTGTTTTGGAGGTAGATCACATCAATCGGCATGTTGAGATCATACTTTGGCAGAGGGTCACGGGTCGTCTTCCTCTTCTTGCCACCCTCCTGGCCATCCCGGGCGGGGACTTCCTACTTCGGAGCCGGCTCTTGGCCCAGTGAGGGCCTCTTCACCCCTTGCAGGGCCAGGGGTTGTACTGGCGTCATTGTTATTGCGGCAGAGGTCTTGGGCACCTTCTGATGGCTTTCCAGCATCCTGAATACCCCCTCCGACTTTGCTTGGACATCCGCCATATCGTACGGAAGATTTAGAAGGAGGTGGTCCGATAGCATTAATCCAGGCTGCAGGCTCCTGACGAACGAGCCTGCGGCTTGGGCTGAGTCAGCGTTATGGACCAGCGACATTACCTTGAGGAAACGCGAGAGGTACTATCGCGGGGACTCATCTGCGGCCTGCTCCAAACGGTCTAGGTCTCGTATGGTTTTTTGTTGTCTTCGGACAACTACATACTGTTTCAGGAAAAGTTTGCAGAAGTCTTCGAACCCGTTTATGGACTTTTCTGGGAGCTGCCTGAACCATAGCAGGGTCGGTCCTGCCAGGGTCATAGAGAAGACTTTGCAAGTCACGGCCTCGTCCCTGGTCTCCAAAGCCATCTTTTGTTGAAAATAGTATATGTGGTCGAGGGGGTCGGTTTTCCCCTCGAACGGCCTGAAAGTCGAGGTCGTAAAGTCCCTCGGTCTGGGTTCCATCTGGATCCAGTCAGCGATGGCCGTTCGGCTGATCCCTCGCATAGTCTATTCTACCAGATCATCGGGAGTCTGGCTGTGATGGGTGCCGAGTCTCTTACCCAACTCTGCCATCATTTCCTGCTTCCAGTCGGGGGGTGTACCTCCAGGGCTTCCATGGTGTCTTCCGCCCGTTGTCCCCCTAGCATGGAAGGGTATTGACTGGCTTTGCGGTGCCCCCTGCATCCGCAACCCGAATGGGGCAGGAGCTTCTCCCTACGGTTGACTTCCGAGTTCTTGTTGGACTTCTTCATCGAAACCTTCCCTCCATTGGGTCCTGTCTTCGCTCGCCAGCAACCCTTCGAGGCGAGCGTTATCTCTATGACCTCGTCCCTTAAACCCAGGATGGCCTCGTGGGCCATTTCTGCCTTCCGGTTTGCTTCTGCCATGGCAGCAAGTATCTGATCTAGCTTCTGCTCCAGATCTGTTCGTGCTTCTCGGGAGCTCCCTTCGGCATCGGGACGTGTGCATAGTCGTCATTCTTGAGGGTGCCATCAGACATTGTATGGCTTTTCATTCGGGGAGAGCGCGGTCGTGAGTCTCCTACTCTCTTTTTTTTACGCTCAACCTCCAGCTTCCCACAGATAGCGCCAAACTGTTGGAGCAGTTTCTCACCGTCGTCCACGTGTCTCGAACTGCTGATGCTGTATTCTCCAACTGTTCACGTGTCCTTGTTATCCCAAAGTACACTGAACTCCAAGCCGGATCAGAGAGGCAGGGGTGACTCCCTGTAAAGACTCTCTAATACTTAAGTCAATGGTTTATCTTTTATACAGGATAGCAAGGAAATACTTCAGTACGAGTATATCTTTGTTTTTTGTTTATAGAATTTTCTATATATTTCTGTTTTTAAGCGTACATGCCTCTCTCGGGAATGCATGGCTCTTATATAAATAGTCCCAAGATTGTGAACCATGCCGATCTCAATCTCAGGACTCAGTACCTTTCTCCTCGAAATCTTTTTCAGAAGTCACGGGCTGAGATTTCTGTGATCTCCTCTGTATCGCCGTAGCCTGATTTCCACTGCCTTCTACGGCTTGAATCTGTTAGGAGTGAGATTTGGGTAAATCGTTGTTCTGTCATGACGGTTTGTCCCTTACATATGCCTACCTAGGATTGCATTAAATACGCTATCTGGGTCTGGAATCGTGAGTTGCTTTCCATTGTATTCAGATAGAAGACCCTTGGGGTTTCCGACCCCTTCAACCGTTGAGGTAAGGGCCATTGTATTCAGATGGAAGACCCTCGGGGGTTCCGACCCCCCAGCGTCAAGGTAAGGGTCGGATTGGGCCGGGCTTGTCTAGGGTCCGTGGCGGGACCGGCCCTAACCTTGGGAAGCCCAATAACCGATTTGGTATCACGTGCGACCCGCGTGGCCTTTAGCTAATCGTTCTTGACAGCTGTCAGATGGTGGGCCCCGTTTGTGACCTGTTCTGCCATTTAATCGCCCACGTGGTGTATGATTTGGGAACGGGTCACACAATAAGATAATATGAATTTGGTCTATTCACCAATTATAGTTTTGGGATTGAAGAAAGACGACTTTTCAAATGACCTAATTATTCTCTTGGTTAAATGGCAACAAGTGATCAACTCCCTCGTACGATGTGCTTTTATCTTTCTCGAAAGCATGTTTTTGCTTTATCTTTTGCTACAGGTTAATTATGGACCTTCTTGCGAAATAAATAAAGTTCTTGTGCCCAATTTGACAAAAAAAATCTTATTCATTCTCTGGAGTTGAGACAACATTTGAATCGTTACTAGAATTGTCAAACAAGAAAGAAATAAATATCGGAAGGAAAGACTTTAATTGGACGTAATTGACTTTTCAATTAGGCGCTCCTTTTTTTCTTCTTTTCTCTAGTCTTACTCAATTTATTATAAAATTATAAAATTATAAAATCTCTTTATAATTTTGATATTCTCCTAAATCAAAACATAACTTGTACATTAGATTACAACAGTATAGTCCAATTGTCAATAACATAGTACACATCTTAACCAATCTTCCAATATTATCACACTAAGTCCTAAGGTTACCTATGTTTAGTAATATCATTCATTAATTTTATGAAAACAAAAAGATATGATACCCATGAAGGACTTTTGAGCCAAAAAATTAGGTGAACTAGTCTGTCTCTTAAGTTTATACTAAGTCCCACTTGAAAAAAATAAGAAAGACATGAATTTAAATTCATTTATTTTATTGTTATTTACTCATCAAGATTGAATATAATTCAAAGTACTCAAAACTAATGTAACTACAATGGAATTCACATGTCATAGATGATGAAATTTGTCACGACCCAAACTTCGGGTAGTGGCAGAAGGGGAATTTCACTAAGATTGAAATTTTTTTTTTAAATGTATTGAGAATTCCAACCAGTGGACCTATCGCACAGTTCATAGTCACCAATAAACACAGAGTGAAAAATTATAAGAAAAACTAAATTTCAAATATAAACTGAGCATCATCATTCACACCTTAACATCAAGCTAGTATAGCATATATAGTTACAGACATTTTCAAAGTAACACACTTAACATGTATACTAGCAATATCCATATATTTAATAAGACTTAAACACGAGTCTTGTATTCATACTCCTAGCATTACCAAGTCTCAAACTACGAATAAAAGATAATTTCTTATTCTGCATGTTGACCATCAATGTCACACTAGATACCACCTATGGAGAAAGTAGGGAGAGAGAGCATAAAATACACAGTAGGTTACCCAATTTCTCTTTTTGGAAAAGTCTTTTTATAAATCTCAAAACATCTACATAGTTAGTAGTACTGAAAAGTATTTCTATAAATATTATGGATTTAAACCATTTACAGAAAACTATGCTAAAAACCAAAACTAGATATCTAGGTCAAAATATATAAAAATCTTAATAAAATAAGCATAATGTCCATCACATCAATCAACACATCACATGAGCTCTCATCCTCTCATCACGACTAGAGCAACTTATACTACATGTATTGAGTGCTCCCTGCCTGACATCTATCTCTAGAAACCGGAGGGACACCCATGTGTCTAATCTTACCAAACCAAAGGGGCACTGAATGCCTATGCCTACCGAATGAAAATAGTAAGAAAATAAACCCCGCGAGGGTTTACAGGCTCTCACCGAAGGCGGGTGTACTAGTCCACCTACTATAACACTATGATGCCTAAGATGACTTTCATGCATGATCATATGAAATGTACAATATATAGAGTCTCAAACAACCATGCAGTGGTTTAATATTCTAGACATGCTCTGATTTTTAATTAAAATTCATTTTGTACTTAAAAATCCAAAAGTACAGTTTCTATGGTTTTACCAAATCCCAAATAGAAAAACTTGTACAAAATTATATGTAAAAATATCTAGAGCAGTCCACAATATTTCACAAATCCATAGTTCATTAAATCAATTTAATAAAATCACGAAATTTCATTTTTCAGAATAAATTTCAATTTTAATGAAAATAATATAAAACAAGGAAATTGAATCCCATACCTCGAAATAGTAGTTATGCTGAGCTCATGATGCTCGAAATATCCTCAATTGATCACCGGGTTATTCGGACAGTTATTTTCGAATCTTGTCACGTTCACTTGAAAAGTTGACTTTTCAAATAGAGTCTCGAATTGAGAAACAGAGGTCACCATTGAATTTAGAATATCAAAAAACATTGGGTTAGATGTAAAGTTCGTCGAAAACAGGTCCCTGTACGGAACCGGCCGGTGGCACACAAAATGGTGCAATTCACGAGCTATTTTTCTCGATTTTCGTGCCACTTTGGAAAATAGTGGTATTTTATATCAAACTTTATGTCCCGACCTCATTGAGTCCAAATTCAAAGTCAGAACTCAGTTTCGAGGTCCCGAACACTAAAATGGGCTCAAAAATCCGAAATTTATAAAATACCACATTTTGAAAATAATTAGAAAAATACCACATTTTCATCCCGATAATTAACGATCTTCCAGTTATCATTTTAACACTTAAAATATGAAATTTTATGTTTCAAATTCCTCTATCACGCGGTAACATTTTCTCATAAAAAATAACTCAATTATGAAATAATTACAAAAATATTACAAAAATTAAATATTATAAAATTACTACAGTGGTCAACTTCTCACCGGAGCCGAGTTGGAGGCCGAGATGCTCGGAAATGAAAGCTGGAGTCGAGACGAATCCAACGATGGTGGTGGTGTGGTGATCGGACGTCGGACGGCGGAAAGGCGGGTGAAAAACCGTCACGGTGGCACTAACTTCGGGATGCCTTTTCTCCGGTGAGGAGCAGCGGAGTGAGACGGCGGCATCAGGCGTGGCTTCGTCGACGGCTGGGGAAGGATGTTGGGTGGCGCGTCGGGCGGTACGGTGGTCGGAAAAGCCTCGGGTGAATAGTGACAGAGGGTGGATCTCAGGGGATTCTACGGAGAAGGAAGAAGAAAAATGGGGGCTTTATACAATTTTTGGAAACTGTAACAGTGGGACACGTGGCGCAATCTAATTCGACCAAAAAAAAGTTTCTAAAATTTCACTTTGGCTACAATTTTAAAAGATTCTTTCACTTTAGTCCCTCTTTAATTACACTTTTGTCACCGATTTAAAATTTTTTCACTTTTGCATCAAATGCACGTAGACTTTATCTTGTCTAGATTCAACACCAAATTTATTTTAGATTTTATTTAATTAATCTAAAAATAAAAAATTACCAAATTACCTTTGAAGTAAAATTACTTAATCATCACCCTTACAAAAATTTAGGATTTTACAAAATTGATTAAACAAACTTTAACCGAGCTCTTTTATATTAATTATCATATATGAATGTATACTCTATAACAATAAGTTTAACAATTAAGTTGTTAATGTCTATTACAATGGGAGATAGGGCACCTCAACTAATTAATATTCTGAAACTTTACGTTGCATGAACTGTCAAACTCTATACCTTGGAGGCTTGCTTCATTGCATTAAGTTTTCCATTATTGTTCAATATTTCTTAAGACGTGTTTTACTGTTAAAAACAAAATTCAAAAAACAATACGCACATGTCCAGTAAGTACTTTACCAATGATAGTGATCACAGCTACGAGGAATTTAAAAATAAATAAATTAATAAAAAAGCGGAACAAATTCATAGTATATATACTATGTTGTTAATATGCTTGCAAAAGTTTCACTCAAAAGTAATAATTCAACAATAAGAAGTAAGTAATCGGTAATGAATACATCTAGTATAATAGAATTCTAAAATATACTAAGGGCATAATAAAATCTCAAATCAATTCAATATCCCTAGTATCTAAAGAAGGTCTTCACTAGTTATCACATGCAAGTAAGAGCATTGATCTTTATATCGAAACTCTGTCATTCTAACTACATGACAGAATAACTCTACTTCATTTATGTTGAATTTGACTATCCCCTCAACGAAATCATTATTTAGGGAAGTCAACCTTCAAAAAAAGAAAAACAAAAACGAAGAAAAAAATTGATCAAAATATAAAATAAATAAATAAACTAAGAAAAGATGAATTCCTTACATCGTGAAACTTCACACTTTTTCCACAAGCGCGGTACTTAACAACTCGTAATGACTTTGAGTCATAAGTGATGACATCAGTGAAGTCTATGTTGTGGGTTAAAGTGAAGAATCCATACAACGCGGGGACAGCAATGTCCCGATCATCTATGTTATTGGTTGATACATTTCTGCATAAAAAATATTAAGTTCTTTTAAATAATTATAGAACAGTTTTATTTTATTATCAAATACTCAGTGTCACTTAATTAATCAAAAGAGTAGAATTTGATTAACACAAAACCAAGCCAGATAAAAACAAAAACTACACAAGTACACACAAATATTATTATAGGCATATTTATCAAGAAAACAAAGAAACATGAAAACACAGATAGATTATAAACATATTAATCGAAAAAATAAAGTTTGATCAACACAAAACTAAACCACATAAACATAGACATGGTTATAAATGTGGTTTTTTAGATCCACTTTAAAGAAGCACCTAGAAGTAATTTCACCAAACAAAAAGGAAGAGTTTAACAAGAATTTTCTCTAATTAATACAAAAATATTTTGCTCCAATTACAACCATCTCTTTGCACTAATTACAACTGTGACACTACATAATGAAAAGCCTAAAGCCCAATTACAATTATGACACTAGACAAAAAATTACCAGTCTATAACAAAGTCCTCATAAGTTAAATAACAGGTTAACAAATTTATAAAAATGTTCTCATGAATTCAATGACCATTAACTAAACCTATATATAGAGAGTCAACAATTCATAACAAATATATGAAAAAGGGTCATATCACACCGATTTGATTGCTTTTCTGAGCTGCCACTTTCTTACTATATCATGTGCATTTCATAAAGGTTTTTCGATGATCTACAAATACAAAAAATACCCAAGCGAAAAACCTCCTATAAAAATACTCAAAAGAGAAAAAATAATAAAATGAAATAAAATAAATAATTACCCACCTCGTTAGTAGGCCTTGGACGCTGTTGGATCTGGTCTAGAACTTCTGTTGCTAGTGAAATTATTACTATAGAGCATAAATAAATTAAGGCTTAGAGAGCTACGATTCATAGAGGAAAGAAGAAACAGAATAAGAATAAGAATAAGAAAAAGAAGAACAAGAAAAAGAGCGAAGAAATGAAAATTTCTAGTTGTGTGGTTTGATGCTGGGTGTGGTTTGACAAGAATTCTCTCTCAAATTCTAATATAATCGATTTTCCAAACTTCACTACTTCATCGGGCAAGAAGGTGAAGACCATCTTCATCATCATAAATAGTTTTTAGGGGTGAAACAATGCTTCATAAAATTTGGGAGAGGGAATTCTTGTCAAACCACACCCATCATCAAACCACGCAATTAGGTATTCTCGTTTCTTCGCTCTTATTTTTTTGTTCTTTTGTTTCTTTTCCTTCTTTTATTCTTTTTTTCTTTCCTCTATGAATCACAACTCTTTAAGCCTTAATTTATTTCTACTATTCTGTAAAAATTCAGAATTTTCGGGAGTAATTTGAACATTTTACTAATTTTCTGAATATAATAATGGAGGGATTAATTTGTAAAAGTTTTATGCAGAAGGACTAAATTGTAATTTTTGGGGGGACTAGTTTGAAAAATAATTGAAATTTTGGGACTATTGTGTAATTTTTAAAAATTGCACAGTCCCCATTAAAATAGGGTCACGTGACTCTGTCATTTCTCTCTCTCTCTCTCTCTCTCTCTCTCTCTCTCTCTCTCCCCCCCTAGACGCTTTCTCTCTCGCTCTCGGTTTCTGCTCGGGCAAAGGAGTGACCACTGCAGCAGCTGACTCTCGTTGTTGTCCGGCCAAGCAGACCACCAACGAGTCTTCCTCGGGCCACCACAAGGCCGCCACCGAACTCTAGGAGCCACCAGAGAAGCTGCTGTGGCCAAAGAAGGAGGAGAAGCCAGAGAGGAGTTTTTGTCACCGACGACGATTTTAGCCACCGTTTGACCTCAAACAAGGCACGTTGGATTCGTCTCGTCGAAGGATCGTCAAGCTATATATATTTTAACCCCCATACTGCCCGAATCAAAAGTTGCCATGTTTGGTAGCCGGCATGAAAATCAAAATCAAACAGTTAAGATTTGCCCCGATTTGTGCGCTACTGGTCCGGTGTGGGCTCAGACCTAAATCGGACAAGTTTTATGTCTAACTTAGCTATTTTGGGTGCTAGGAATTCAGGAAGAAGTCCGTCTACGGATTTGAAGCTCCGTTGAGAAGTTGGCTTTTCGCAAGAGGACGATCGAGGGCTTGGAATTGGTTCCCAACCCTCCAGATGATCGTGAACGGTATCTTGAGGATTCAATAGTGTGGTATCACTATTCTTGTGAGGTAGGGATTCGGTTACCTTTGTTTTATACTATTTTCGAATAAAAATTATTTTTTGCAGCATATGAGAATAAATGTGGTTTTTGAATTTCTTGAACATATGTGATGGACTGTGATGGTATAATATATATACATACTGTATTCCTTTAGGGATTTTCTGAGAGCAGGCTATTTTGGGTATATCAAAAATAGGACTATTATACTGCCCGTATTTCTATTAAAACCTAATATGCTTATATTATTGAAAAACTAGAGCACAATTATTTTTATACTTCAGTTCTGTGTTGCACGTATCATAGGATCATACATGAGTACTGTGTTAGCATCGTGGGTTTACAATATGGGGTTGCATGCCCCACCGTCAGTGTAGAGTCTGTAAACCCGTGCGGAGTTTTGTTACTTCTGATTATCTCCCCATTTAGCAGGCATAGGCAATTCGGTTGCCTTTCCAAGTTTGGTAGGCGACACATAGGTGTCCCCTCCGGGTATGGGCTTATGTGTTAGGCAAACTGTTAGGTACACTTAATGCCATCATCTTGGATTTTCATAGATGAGAGGATGTGAGCTCGTGGGTATGGGTTGATTTGTGTCATGTGCAAATGGATTGATGGTTTTGATCATACTGCTATATATATATATATATATATATATATATATATATATATATATGGATTTTCGGTTTGAAATATATATATATATGTTTTGAATTTAAACTAACCATGCAGGAACTTTCCATAAAAAGAAATATTTTTGACTAAGGTAACTATTTTTCTTACTTGGCATTTTATACTCATTCCCTCCCTCTCTTCCTCAGGTGGTGTCCAGTGCGACTTTGAAGATTAAAAAGAGTAAGGAGTCATCTTGACTGTAGTTCGTTATCTTGGTAATGCTTGGAGTGTGTTGCTATGGTCTTTGGACTGCTTGGATTTTGTTTTAGCATTGAACTAAGATTATTACGTTCTATTATTGTCTATGAACTCATGTATGCAATTCTGGTGTCTATTCTTAAGGTGGATGATAATGATACTTGGAGTTACATTTGATTTATATTTTTTTTTTGTATTCATTCGATCTATATTTAATAGTATATACAAGCTTTGGGAGAGGTTCACGGGATGAAATTCCAATATTCTATCTAAAATGGACCATTTTTTTACACTAAAACTTTTTAGACATTTTTCAAATAAATCAAAGAATTTCTCATCTTTGCGAAATTTCCCTTTTGCCACTAGCCCAGAATTTGGGTTAGATTAGTCTGATCATCTTAGCCTCCAGCTCCAAAGGAACATTAATTGGATCAATCTAATCATCTCCAGTGGTTCATGCACCTCTAGCCAGGATAGTTTGATGGTAGACCAAGAGCTCTCACGATAATTACTTACTTATGTGAGATGGAGAGGTAGTTTTGGGTCCTTGGTACTCCGGTTGAGTTTTAGGTTGTGTTTGTTGTTACCCGTTTGACAGGGAGTGCTATTCACTGGTGGAAGATAATAGAACAGATGCAAGATATAGTGGGTCTGACTTGGAAAGACTTTGAACAGATTTTCAAGGCTCAGTATGCCAATAAGGATTAACAATATGAAGTGGTGAGCTAGTTTGAGACTTTGATTGAAGGTGACAAAGCAGTGAATGAGTACTTTATAGAGTTCACTAAATTTGCATGTATTGATCTTGGGTCGGGTACGAGTGAGAAGTACCGAGTTGTCAAGTTTAGGAGTTGTCTGACTTTCTATACTCTTCTTGAGATTGCGATAGCTGGCCAGCAGGTAGAGGCCATCGAAGAGGGATTGGATTCCAAGAGGAACCAACGAAGAGGTAATGAGAGGAAAGTCCTTTGAAGGAACCAGGGGCAGTGGCCAGCCCAGGGCATTCTGAACAGTAGGAGCTCGAACAGTAGTAGTTTTTCAAGGGGTGGCAGAGGTAGTTCGTATGGAGGATGTTTCATTTATGGCCAGTAGGGTCATCGGAAGAAGGATTGTCCCAACTATCTGTAGAAATCCTCTCTTTCTTAGGGAGGACAACAGAGGAGCCATTCAAGTTTTGTTTCTTATCAGAACACTCAAGCAAGGCTGCAACAATCACAGGGCTTTTCACAGTCTTTTAGTTCTCCTCAGCTCTATCAGCATCAGTACCACCCTCAGGGTATTACTCAGAGTTTTCTGACTCCTCAAGCTTTAGGGAGTCAGGGTAGGAGTGGATATAGCATTAGTGGTCCAGGATCCAGAAGTAGCCATCTGGTCCAAGGAAGAAACAACAATGGGAAAGGAAAGGTGACTGGCCAAGCCTATACTTTTACTAGGGCAGACGACACTCAGGATCCTACCAGCTGAGGTATTGTTGAGAGTATGATCTTTCTTTCACACTCTTGGGCATATTTTTCGTTTGATACTAGTGCATCCCATTTATTCGTATCCTTATTATTTGCTCAACTATTAGGGTTGGAATTTTCTGAATTGGAATATGTATTGACATTAGGTACACCTATTGGACAAGTTAACCAATGTGTCTAGTGTGTGTAAGTCTTGTCGGATTATGATTGGTGATGGAAAGCTTCTTACTGATTTGATTGTGTTGCCGATAGGACAGTATGACGTGATACTTGGTATGGATTGGTTGTCGAAGTATCGACCTGTTATGGACTATCATATGAAGCGGGTGACTCTTTTTCCTAGTGATAGACAACCTGTTGTCTATCAGGCAAGAATGAGTCTATTAAAGCCTAGTCCTGCTCTGAAGGCGTGCATGGGTGGAAGGAAGAAACTTAAGTATTATGGGAACTTGTTTGCCATTGATGGCGAGATGAGGATAGACAATCAAGACCTATGGTTTCCGGTAGTTAGTGAGTATTCAGAGGTATTTCTTGAAGATTTACTAGGGTTATCACTAGATAAGGAGATAGAGCTCAGCCAGTTTCTATTCCAGCCTATCGTATGGCTCTTGCTGAGATAGAAGAGTTGAAAGAACAGTTGGACGATCTCCTTTCTAAGGGCTTTATTCACAGTAGCACTTCTCCTTGGGGTACTTCTATCTTATTTGTGAAGAAAGCTAATGGTTCATTGAGACTTTGTGTGGACTACATGAAGTTGAATCAGTTGACAGTGAAGAACAAGTGTCATTTGCCAAGGATAGACGAGTTATTTGATCAACTTGGTGGTTCAAGGTTCTTTTCCAAGGTCGATTTGAGATTTGGTTATCATCAGTTGAAGATAAGGGAGGATGATATACCTAAGATAGCATTCGAAACTCGATATGGTCATTTTGAGTTTCTGGTGATACCGTTTGATTTGACGAATGCTCCCGCAGCATTTATGGATCTCATGAATCGGATCTTCAGGCCGTTTTGGACCGTTTTGTGGTTATGTTCATTGACGACATCCTGCTGTATTCCAAGACTATAGAAGAGTATGCCAACATCTAAGAATAACACTTAAGACCTTGAAAGATCATCAGTTATATGCCAAGAAATCAAAGTGTGACTTTTGGATGTCGGAAGTGAATTTCTTAAGGCATGTGATTTCTCATAGAGGTATTTCAATTGATCCTGCTAAGATAGAAGCTGTTCTGGAGTAGGAGAGACCAAGAAATCTGGTAGAAGTACAGAGTTTCCTTGGTTTGGTAGGCTACTACCGCCGTTTTGTGGAAGATTTCTCGATGATCACCTTGCCTTTGATGAAGTTGACCAGGAAGGATTTCAAGTTTGTTTGGGATCATAAAAGTGAAGAAGCTTTTGTCAGGTTGAAGCAAAGTTTGACCACACCAGTTCTTTTTGCCTTTGACAGTAGCGAATCTTATGTGATATATACCGATGCTTCAAAGATGGGTTTAGGATATGTCTTAATGCAAAATCATCAGGTTGTGGCTTATGCTTCTCATCAGATGAAGCCACATAAGAAGAATTATCCCACTTATGATCTGGAGCTTACAACAGTGATTTTGCATTGAAGATTTGGTGATGTTACTTGTATGGTGTGAAAATCTACATATTCTCTGATCATAAGAGTTTAAAGTATCTCTTTACTTCGAAGGATCTGAAATTGAAACAGTGAAGATGGGTTGAGTATATGGAGGATTATAACTTCCACCGACAATATCATCCTGGTACGGCGAACATTGTAGCTGATGCACTGAGTAGGAAGCCTCATGGTATATTAGCTACACTAGTATTTGAAAATTAGAGGAACTCAGTTATGATTGGTGACTACAACTTGCAGTACTTCGAGAATAAAGAGGTTGATTACCTGAGCAACATTGCGATTTCACCATCACTTCTCCAAGCTGTCCAGCAGAGTCAATGGCAAGAAAGAGAGTTAAGGACAATCTGAAACTGGCTTCAGAATGGTGAACAGTTAGATGATTGGAGTGCTAATAAAGAAGAGTTTTTTCTTTTCAATAGGAAGTTTGTTGTAGCTAATGACCCTAATCTTCGAGAAACCATTCAAACTGAGGCTCACAAATCAAGGTTCACCGTACATCCGAGTAGTGATAAGATGTACCGAGACTTGAAGAGAAAGTATTAGTGGAAAGGGATGAAGAAGGATATAGCTACCTTTATGGCCAAGTGTTTCACTTGTCAAAAAGTCTAGGCTGAACACCAGAAGCTCGATCGATTGACGAAGAGTGCTCACCTTATACCAATTTGGATAGATTACTCATTTACTAAGCTTAGTAGACTATATGTAGAGAACATCATATGCTTGCATAGTGTGCCTTCAAGTATAGTCTCTGACAAAGATCCAAGGTTCACTTCTAAGTTTTGGAGAGCCTTACAGAAAGTGTTTGGTACACAGTTGAATATTAGTACTGCTCACCATCCAGAGACAGATGGCCAGTCTGAAAGAGCTATTCATATTCTTGAGAACATGCTATATTATTGCATACTAGACTTTGGTGGGAACTAGGATGATTATCTTCCTTTGGTGGAATTTACTTATAATAACAGTTACCAGACTAGTGTGAATATAGCTCCATATGAAATGTTATATGAGAGGTCATATAGATTGACTTTGTGTTAGGCAGAGCCTGAAGAGTGTGTTACTCTTAGACCTGAACTGATTGAGGAAACTACTGAGAAGATCAAGGATATCCAGGAGAGGCTCAAGGAGATTCAGAGTCGCTAGAAGAGTTATGTTGATCCGAAGAGGCATGAGGTAGAGTTTAATACTGGTGATTCCATATTCTTAAAAATGACTCCATGGCATAGTGTGACAAGGTTTGGGGTTAAAGGTAAGCTTACTCCAAGGTATGTTGGTCCCTTTGAGATCACTATAAGAATTGGACCAGTGGCGTATCGCTTGAATCTACCTGCATAGTTAAGTCACGCGCATAACGTGTTTCATATGCCGATACTAAAGAAGTACACGCCGGACCCATCTTATGTTATTCGGTATGTGCATATACCGATCCAAGAAGATATGTCCTATGAAGAGTAGCCTGTTCATTTGTTGGCTAGAGAGTTAAAGGTGCTTCGTAACAGAGAGATTCCACTTGTTGAGGAACTTTGGGAACATCAAAAAGAAGACGAGACTACTTGAGAACTCGAGACAGAGATGTACGAGAAGTACTCTCATTTGTTTAAGTTTCAGTTAGAAGTTGTGCTGTGATGTAAGTCTTGACTTGTATTTTGAATTTCGGGACGAAATTCTCATAAGGAGGGGAGAATGTAAAAACCAAGAATTTTTTAGGGTAATTTGGATATTTTACTAATTATTCGGATATAATAACAGTGGGATTAATTTGCAAAAGTTTTGTTCAAAGTGACTAAATTACAATTTTTGGGGGACTAGTTTGAAAGAGATTTGAAATTTTGATGACTATTGTGCAATTCTTAAGATTGCAGTCCCCGATAAAACTTGCCCAAGTGACCCTATCATTTCTCTCTCTCTCACTCTCGGTTCCCTCTCGGCCAAAGGAGTGACCATCGTAGTAGCTGCCTCCCGCCGTCGTCTGGCTATGCAGACCACCAGTGAGTCTTCCTCGGGCCACCGTAAGGCCGCCGCCGAACTCGAGGAGCCATCAGAGAAGCTGTTCTGGCTGTAGAAGGAGGAGAAGCTGCGGATGAGTTTTTTCACTGACGACGATTCTGGCCACTGTTTGACCTCAAACTGGGGTTGATGGATTCGTCTCATCATAAAAATCATCAAGGTATATATATCTTAACCCTATATTGCCCGAATCCAAAGTTGCCATTTTTGGATATTTTAAGTTTAAGTTTGACTTTTTAATCTAGTCGTTGGATCATGATTTTGTTGTCATTTTGGGATTGTACTCGGAAAATGAGGAAGTTTGATATATATATATATATTGCTTATATTTGGTGACCGGCACGAAAATCGAAATTAGACGGTTAAGATTTGTCTCGATTTGCATGCCACTAGTCTGGTGTGGGCCCGGACGTGAATTTGATAAGTTATATGTCTAACCTAGTTATTTTGAGTACTAGGAATTCAGTGAAGGAGTCCGTTTATGGATTTGAACCTCCATTGAGAAGTTAGTTTTTCGCAAGAGGACGATTGAGGGATTGGAATTAGTTCCCAGTCCTCCGGATGATGTCAATGATACCTTGAGGATTCAATAGTGTGGTATCGCTATTCTTGTGAGGTAGGGATTCGGTTACCTTCGTTTTATACTATTTTCAAATAAAACTTATTTTCGGCAACATATGAGAATAAATGTGATTTTTGAATTTCTTGAACATATGTGATGGATTGTGATGGTATAATATATATATATATATATTCTGTATTATCCTAGAGATAATCTGAGTACAAATTATTTTGAGTATATCAAAAATAGGGTTGTTATACTACCTGTTTTTCTATAAAAGCCTAATCTGCTTATTTTATCTAAAAACCAGTACACGATTATTTTCACACTTCAGTTCTGTGTTGCACGTGTCATAAGATCATACATGAGTATTGTATTAGTTTCGTAAGTTTTACAGTGTGGCGTTGCATGCCCCACTGTCGGTGTAGATTCCGCAAACCCGCGCAGGGTTTTGTTACATCTGATTACCTCCCTATTTGGCAAGCATAGGCAATTCGGTTGCCTCTCCAGATTTGGTAGGCGACACATGGGTATCCCCTCTGGATATGGGCTTAGATATCAGGTAAACTTTAAGGTACATTTAGTGCCATCATCCTGGGTTTCCACAGAAGAGAGGATGTGAGCTCATGGGTATCGGTTGATTTGTGTCATGTGCATATGGATTGATAGTTTTGATCATACTACTTTATATATATATATATGTAGATTTTCGATTTGAAATATATATATATTTATATGTGTGCGTGTGTGTTTTGGATTTAAACTAATTATGCAGGAACTTTCCATCAGAAAAAATATATTTTTGACCGAGATAACTATTTATCCTATTGAGCATTTTATGCTCACTCCCTCCCTCCCTTCCTCAGGTGGTGTCCAGTGCGACTTTGGAGATCAAGAGGAATAAGGGGTCATCTTGATTATAGTTCGTTAGCTTGGTAATGCTTAGAGCATATTGTTATGGTATTTGGACTACTTGGGTTTTATTTTAGTATTGAACCAAGATTACTACGTTCTATTTTTGTCTGTGAACTCAAGTATGTCATTCTGGTATCTGTTCTTAATATGGATGATAATGATACTTGGACTTACATTTGATTTACGTTTTTTTTTTTTGTATTCATTTGATCTATGTTTAATGGTGTATATGAACTGTGGGAGAGGTTCACGGGATGAAATTCTAAATATTCTATATAAAATGGACCGTTTTATAAAACTAAATTTTTTTAGACATTTTTCAAATAAATCAAAGAATTTCTCATCTTTGCGAAATTCTCTTTCTGCCACTAGCCCGAATTTTGGGTCATGATATATATAGTAATGATTACACTACCATCGGAAGTTCTGGACCAGAGCCGACAGCATCCAAGACTCACTAACGAAGAGGGTGATTGTTTATTATATTTTATTTCTTATTTTTGTTTTTTATTTTGGATTTTGTTTTTAGGTTTTTTTATTTGGTATTTTTTGTATTTGTAGTTTACTAGAAAATATTTGGGAAATACACATACGACTCTAAGAAAGTAGCATCACAGAAAAGCAATCAAATCGGTGTGGTATGATCAGATTTTTCTCTTTGTTATAAATTGTTTAATCTCTGTATAAGGCTAGCTATTGATCATGGAATTCATGTGAGCATTTTATAAATCAGTTAGTCTCTCATTTAATTCATGAGAATTTTTTTAAGAATTTGTAACTTTCTGTTGTCACTGTTGTAATTGGGGCATAGGGATTTTTTGAGTAGTGTCATAATTGTAATTTGGGCAATTAGTATCGATATTGAGAGAAAATTTTTGTGAAACTCCTTTTCGTATTTGGTAAAATTACTTCCAAATGCTTCTAGAAAGTGGATATAGGAACCATATCAATAACTCTGTCTATGTATTCTTGTTTTATTTCTATGTTTATGTGGTCTGTTTTTGTGTTAATCAAACTTTATTTTGCTGATTAGTACATCTATAATATGTCTGTGTTTTATTTTCTTGATAAATACGCCTATAATTCGGTTTGTATTCTTGTTTAGTTTCTGTGTTTATCTGGTTTGGTTTAGTGTTGATCTAACTTTGTTTGATTAATTGAATGATACTGAGTATTTGATAATGAAGTAAAACCTTTCTTTATAAAGGTTCTTTTAACAATTTTTATGCAGAAATATGTAACCCAAGATAACATAGATGATTAGGAAATTGTTGTCCACACGTTGTATTGATTCTTCACTCAAGATAACATAGATGATCAGGAACTTATTGTCCAACACATTGTATTGATTCTTCACTTAACCCATAATGTGGACTTCACCAAATGTCATTACTAATGACTCAAGGTCATTCCGAGTTGCTGAGTGTCATACTTGTGGAAAGTGTGTGGGGTTTCAAGTGGTAAGAGATTCGTGTTTTTTTAGTTTATTTATTTCATATGTTGATTAATTTTTTTCCTTTTTTTTTTAAGATTGGCTTCCCTAGTGAGAATTTCTTCGAGGAAGTAGTCAGACTCAACATGAATGAGGTCCACCTATTTTATTAGCAGTTGGATTGACTGAGTGTGGGACCCGTTCTCAAATTATACACAACGTAGACGATTAAGTGGCAGAATAGGGCACACTGTCTGACATGTATCGAGAGTGACTAGCTAAAGGCCACGCAAGTTGCACGTGGTACCATATTAGCTATTGGACTGTCTGACGTTAGGGCCGAGCCCATCCCAGACCCTGGATGGACTCGGCCCAATCCGATTCTTACCTCGACAGCTGGGGGTCGGAAGCCCCAAGGGTCTTCCACCAGAGTACAGTGGAAAGCAACTCACAGCTCCAGACCCAGACAAAGCATTTAATGCGATCATGAGTAGGTGTGCGCAGGGGGCAAGTCGTCCTGACAGCATAGCGATTTGTCAAAATCTCGCCCCTGACAGACTCGAGCCATAGGGGACAGCGG
Organism: Parasponia andersonii; assembly: GCA_002914805.1. Classification (NCBI taxonomy): domain Eukaryota; kingdom Viridiplantae; phylum Streptophyta; class Magnoliopsida; order Rosales; family Cannabaceae; genus Trema; species Trema andersonii. Next base: position 176,473 of record JXTB01000318.1, on the reverse strand, counting down.
AAACTAGGCTACAGCGGTGCAGGGGGGATCACGGTAATCTCGGCCCGTGACCTCTGGAAAAAGTCTTGACGAAAAAGGTACTCGGTCCTGAGATTGAGTACCAGAAAGTTCATAATTTCAGGACTATATATATATGAGCCATGCGTCCCCAAAAAGGAGGCATGTACACATATGAAAAAGAAGTATTTTAAAAAAAGTTTATAAGTAAGAGAAAAGACATACTCATACATAGAAAAACTGAATCTTTGCTACTCAATCTCAGGGGTAAATATCTGACTTAAGCATCGGAGAGTCTTTGCAGGTGGCCACCCCCACCTCTCCGACCCTCCTGAATCCGGGGGCATTTTGGGATAGTAAGGATATGAAGACAGTTGGAAGGTGTAACATCAGCAGTTCAGCGACATGTGGATAGCTGGTGAAAACCGCTCTAACAGTTTGGCGCCGTCTGTGGAAATCACGTCGCTTGTCGACGACCCAAGAAAACGTATGAAGAGGAAAGAGCTGCGCAACCGAAAACTTGCCAACAGACCTCCAAAATGATCATACTATGGGAATCACGTAGCTTGTCGACGACCCGAGAAAATGTATGAAGAGGAAAGAGCTGCGCAACTGAAAACTTGTCAGCAGACCTCCAAAACAATCGTACTATGGGGATCACGTCACTTGTCGATGACCTGAGAAAACGTATGAAGAAGAAAGAGCTGTGCAACTGAAAACTTACCAGCAGACCTCGAAAACGATCGTACTATAGGGATCACGTAGCTTGTCGACGACCTGAGAAAATGTACGAAGAGNAGAAAAACTGAATCTTTGCTACTCAATCTCAGGGGTAAATATCTGACTTAAGCATCGGAGAGTCTTTGCAGGTGGCCACCCCCACCTCTCCGACCCTCCTGAATCCGGGGGCATTTTGGGATAGTAAGGATATGAAGACAGTTGGAAGGTGTAACATCAGCAGTTCAGCGACATGTGGATAGCTGGTGAAAACCGCTCTAACAGTTTGGCGCCGTCTGTGGAAATCACGTCGCTTGTCGACGACCCAAGAAAACGTATGAAGAGGAAAGAGCTGCGCAACCGAAAACTTGCCAACAGACCTCCAAAATGATCATACTATGGGAATCACGTAGCTTGTCGACGACCCGAGAAAATGTATGAAGAGGAAAGAGCTGCGCAACTGAAAACTTGTCAGCAGACCTCCAAAACAATCGTACTATGGGGATCACGTCACTTGTCGATGACCTGAGAAAACGTATGAAGAAGAAAGAGCTGTGCAACTGAAAACTTACCAGCAGACCTCGAAAACGATCGTACTATAGGGATCACGTAGCTTGTCGACGACCTGAGAAAATGTACGAAGAGCAAAGAGTTGCGCAACCGAAAACTTGCCAGTAGACCTCGAAAAGGATCATACTATGGGGATTACGTCACTTGTCGACGACCCAAGAAAATGTACGAAGAGGAAAGAGCTGCGTAACCGAAAACTAGCCAGCAGACCTTGAAAACAATCGTACTATGGGGATCACGTCACTTGTTGACGACCCGAGAAAATATACGAAGAGAAAAGAGCTGCGCAACCAAAAACTTGCCAGCAGACCTCGAAAACTATCGTACTATGGGAACTACATCGTGCAATAAAATTCTTACCGATGGCCTGAGAAAACATACGAAGAGGAAAGAGCTGCGCAACCAAGAACCTGCCAACAGACCTCGAAAATGGTCATACTATGGGGATCACATCGTGCAATAAAATCCTTGCCGATAGCCTGAGAAAATGTACGAAGAAGGAAGAGTCACGCAGCGAAAGTTTGCGACTTGCCCTAAAAGGAAAGCACGGGTCAGGATCTACCCATTGGAAGTGGACCCTCCCAGACAACATTTTAGCGGCATGCAAAGCAAAGGTTAGAGAGGTCAAGGTCTACCCGTTGGAAGCAGACCCCATCCAGACAAAGTTTTAGCCGTATGCAGAGGAAAGGTTAAAGGGGTCAGGGTCTACCCGTTGGAAGCAGACCCTCCCCAAACAACATTTTATTATGCACACATGAGGCACTAAGATAGATTTTAAAATCGGGCCTTGTTTATTATTTCCAAAAAATTCAAAGGGAACGATCGACGGGGACGCGCACCCAAAAGTTCTATCTGCGAGAAGCGGGTCTTGGGCAGACTCGCAGAGACACGTCAGAGTGGTAACGGCCAGTCTGCTCCTGATGAGAGCCGAGCCCGGGCCTCTTCCTCTACAGCGATGGATCTAGACAATGATTAATCAGCCCCTGGAGCTAATTCCGAGCACGGTCCCATTTGGGATCGGAGAAGTCCAGCCACATGCACGAGTGGAACTCTGCCAAGACAAGTCATAACAGAAGTTATATCTCTTTAGAACCGGATGGGCCAAAGCTAAAATCCCTATCTCCGGAACTATTCTTATCGATCATAGCTCGAGGAGGACTTACTAATAACTCGAAATCATGTACGACCGATTCCAGATGGTTACAACAAGGGTCAACTTTACCCCAGATGCGGTCAATAAAGAAAAAGAGAATAGACTAAGGAGAATTGCACTGTTCTTATTATTTATACAGACGGCTACAACGAGAGTCAACTTTACAAATATACAAAATTAGGGACCCTAATTACCTCTGGCCAGGGGAGCGTAGCCAGTTCCGGTGCTTGGACCAGCCCCGGTGGAGGGTGGTGTACCAGGGTCAGAGTTGTCGCTGGATAAAATGACTGCACCAGACCCCTCACCAGTTAAAACCCCAAGAATAGGCTGACTGTCAGGGACTTCCGAAGTTTGATCTGCCGGACCAGAAATGGGGATAAGCTCTTTGGCAATAGAGGCGGATGTAGAGGGCCTATCCTTTTCAGCGGCAAGCATCTTCAGTACGTCAGTGTGGTACGTGATGTTGATCCCATCCCCAAGCTGCTGCCTGTAGTACTTGATGGAATAGTAGTCTCTCTCGATGTCGTTCTGCTCATCAAACTGGTCTGGCATTACCACCTCCGCGTGGCTTTCGAATTCCCTATTCTCCCAGCCAGACCTGTAACTTTCCGTAGAAAGGACATCCGCCTGCCTCTGATACCTCGTTTTTAGTTTTTCCGCGCCGTCAGCCTCAGCTCCACCTGCCGCTGTGACAAGTCGACCAAAAGGGTGTTAATGTCAGCAAGGTCTTCGTCGTGCTTACGAGACAACTCTACTTGAGGCCCATCAATTTTACGTGGTCCAAGTAAAGAGGTCGGCTTACCTCGTTCGACTGGTCGAGTCTAAGTTGTAGAGAATGGGCCTCCAGTTTGGCTCTGGCTCCGGTTTTCCTTGTCTCTTTAGCGTCATCAACGGCCCTATCACGAGCGAGGAAGGCCAGCCCCTTCTCTGCCCCAGTGCTCTACATCTCTTGCTCATTGACCTTGAGCTCGTTTTGGGCCAGTCTGATAGCCTCGGATTGAGCAAGCCCATCGGCCTCCGCTTGGGCCAGTCTCACAGCTATCTCTTCGCGTCTGACCCTCTCGACACTCAGGGCGTAAGCCACCACACCGCTGACCCTAGCCTCATCGAGGCTCCGATAAAAGTCGAAGTCAGTCCTCAACTCAGCAAGGGTAGCCTAGCAGCACTCGGCCAGTGCAGAGCGGGAGTTTAGCTCCTCGATCAAGGCCCTGACGTGAGAGGAATAGAAAGACCAGATGGCAGCTAGCTGTAAGATAAATAAAAAAAAGTCAGCGTCTAGCAAGGATGCTAAAAAGTATAGAGGCAACCAAAACGAGCCAAACCTGTGCGAAGGTACGGCTAGCGACGAGCTCAACGTTCTCTAAGAAGAGCGCCTCCAGCTCGGGTTCTACGGCTGGACCCTCTCTTTGGGCGTTGTCCGCATCTGCAGAAAATGACTCCACCCTACCAACTACGAGGGCACCCTCTCCCTCGACTGGGCACGCCCCCGAAGCAGCAGTGGTAGGGACGGAGGAAAGCTGGGCGTCGCTGAGAGCACCGTCGGTGATGGCGGGAGGCGGTGCATCCCCTCCTGACGGGCCGCTGGGCACGGACCTTCATCTCCTCAGAATGGGTCAACGTGGCCCCATCGTCATCACTGTCAGACGAGGGGGCAAACCTACCCCTCTTCTCCGCCGGGCCCTCTTCTTCTTTAGATGAGCCGACCTCATGGCGCCGCTTTATTGGGACCAGAGGAGGGGAAGACAGCCGAGATTTCAACCTCGGAGCCTCCCCACTAAGCTCAGCGATCTCCCCACCGAGGCAAGCAGCACCCGACCCCGCGCTCATTTTCGAACCAGAGTCGGGAGTGGAAGAGGTTGGTGCAGCAGACCCCCCGGGTAGACTCAGGGGCATCCCCTTGCCATATACAGCTCGTGTGGCCGACATTTCCCCGGACAGACGTCTGCTTGCATCGGAGTGGGGGACCACGGGCACTTCATCCTCTAAAGACACCATGAGACGATGACCAGTAGTTGCCTTGGGGCATGCCTTATGCCCAGCGGTACCCCCCTTGACGGGGGAGGGGTCTGCCGAGGGGCCCGTCTCAGAAACTGTAAAGAACAAGCAATATGTTTAGATCACGGCCATAACCTGATCGACGAAGCTCAAGGATGCAAAAATGAACCCACCTCTAGCCCTCTTAGGGGTGGCGGCTTCCTCCCTACGGAGCCTGATGCACTCTTCGGCCACGAACCTCACGGCCTCTTCGAGCTCGTGGCTAGTCGGCACTACCAGGTCGTTGGAACCCACCAACTGGCTTGAAGCCGTAACCTGTTGATCCACCATGGCAATGCGATCGTGCTCATCCTGGCAGAATCGGTTCAGGGCAGAGGCATCAAGTCGGCCCCACAGGTTCTTTGTGATAACCAAGGTGTCCAGAGGAAAGGGAAGGTATAAGACCATCCTGGGCATCATATTCATCACCTGGGAATTGAGGGTGGCCTGGATGTGTCAGCAGTCCCTAGGAGATCCGAAGATGACGATCCCTTCTAGGCCTTTGAGCCGCCCCGCCGATAAATACGGCTCGAACCTGTTTTCTTCTGCAGAGGCTGCACATGACAAAATAACGTGCGCAATAACAGACGAGGAGAATGCAGACCCGAAAATCACGACCTAGCACCACGTCCCTCCAACGGCATATAGCCTAGAGTGGGAGTCCCATTGCTTGTCTGACCTCGGCAAGCCCCAGAAAATGTGACGTCCCGGGAGCGGTTGAAGGTAAAAGGTGGGGTAAGAACTCTTTTTGGGGAAGAGGGTGAGTTTGTAAGCATAAAAGGCCACCTCCAGATCGATATGCAGGTTATAATGAACTGACAGGGCAGAGAGCCCCATCAGAATCATGACCCTATTTGCATTTAACTACATCGGGTGGATCCCCATCAAAGCGAAGAACTGGTAGATCAAAGGAGGAAGAGGGAATCACAGCCATTCCAGATGTTTTCTTCCCAAAATAATAGAGCCTTCAGAGACAGAGGGACGTAGATACCAATCTGTGGGGCCCTCAACCCTTTGTAGCCTGACTCTGCCGAGGAGGCAGAGCTGTCTCCTCAGCGAATCCAATTCTGAGTCCACGACAGGACGCAATTCCTGATCTTGATTCGAGCCCATCATTCTGGATACGATCGAAAGAGAAAAAGTTTCTAGAAAGGGGAGAAGTCAGAAACCCTAAGATTTTACGAGGCTAGAATAATTGAAGATTTTAGTGAAGTAGCAAATTAGCATAAATGCGGCTTTTATAGAGGGGGAGCCGAAGAGTTTTTCTCGAAAAAGGGAGAGCAAGGGAGACCAAACCGTCGGAACTTCAAAATTTAAAAAACTTTTGTGACATGGGATGGCGTGCCTCCGCGTCGACAAAGGGGAGCCACGTGTATCCCTCAAATTGGAAGAACCGAGAAATGATTTCCCCACTTGATGGATACGAATCTATCAAGTAAGGAAATGGGGGCAGTTGTGGGACCCGTTCCCAAATCATACACCACGTGGACGATTAAGTGGCAGAACAGGTCACAAATAGGGCACACCGTCTGACATATGTCGAGAGTGACTAGCTAAAGGCTACGCGAGTCGCACGTGGTACCACATCGGCCATTGGGCTATCCGAGGTTAGGGCCGAGCCCATCCCAAACCCTGGATGGACTCGGCCCAATCCGATTCTTACCTCGACAGCTGGGGGTCGGAAGTTCTAAGGGTCTTCCACCAGAGTACAGTGGAAAGCAACTCACAGCTCCAAACCTAGACAGAGCATTTAATGCGATCTTGAGTAGGTGTGCGCAAGGGACAAGTTGTCCTGACAGAACAACGATTTGTCTAAATCTCGTCCCTGACAGACTCGAGCCATAGGGGACGGTGAAAACTAGGCTACAGCGGTGCATGGGAGATCACAGTAATCTCGACCTGTGAACTCTGGAGAAAATCTTGACGAAAAAGGTACTCGGTCCTGAGATTGAGAACCAGGAGGTTCACAATTTCAGGACTATATATATGTGAGCCATGTGTCCCCAAAAAGGAGGCATGTACGCATATGAAAAAGAAGTATTTTAAAAAAAGTTTATAAGCAAGAGAAAAGACATACTCATACAGAGAAAAACTGAATCTTTACTACTCAATCTCAGGGGTAAATATCTGACTTAAGCATCGGAGAGTCTTTGCAGGTGGCCACCCCCGCCTCTCCGACCCTTCCGAAGCCGGGAGCATTTTGGGATAGTAAGGATACGAAGACAGTTGGAAGGTGTAACATCAGCAGTTCAGCGACACATGGATAGCTGGTGAAAACCGCTCTAGCACTGAGCTTTGGCATGAAGATCAGTGTTCTTACTTACATGTGTTAAGTAGTGAAGAATGTGTTTAGATACTTGAGATATTGAAATGATTTGAGACTTTATTATGTCCTTAGTATATTTTGGAACTTCTTTGACACCACATTGCTATTTGATTACTCATTAATTACTATTTACTATTGGATTGTTACTTTTTTAAATGATGGTTGATGTTGAGTGAAACTTTCGTAAGCATATTACCAAAATAGTATATACTATGGATCTATTCCTCTTTTTGTTAATTTAATTTTTTTTAGATTCCTCATATCTGTGATCACTATTGGTAAAGTACATATTGAATATATATATATATATATATATATATATATATGTATATAGTTTCTAAGAATAAACCCGGATCAAGGAATGTTGAACAATAATGGAAAACTTTATGCAATGATGCAAGCCTCCAAGGTATATAGCTTGACAGATGGTGAAAAGTAAGGTAAAAATTAATGCTCTTAGTTTCAGAATATTAATTAGACGAGAAGCTCTATCTTCCATTAGAATAGACAATAACTTCTCAATTGTTAAATTTGTTGTTATGGAATAGACATTCACATAAATAATATGTCTATTAAAATTTGTTTAGTCAATTTTCTTATTTCTGACATGGAAATTTTATTGTAGGTACATTAGTTTTGAGTACTTTGAATTGTAACTAGTCTCGACGAGTCAACAACAATAAAAGAAATGAATTTAAATTCATATTATTCTCATTATTTTCATATGAGACTGAAGTATAAGCTTAAAGAACGATTAGTTTTTATTTGTTTGGCTCAAAAGTCCTTCAAGTGGAATCATATCTTATTGTTTTTATAAAGTAATGAGTAATAGTACTAAACTAGGTGTCCATAGGACATAGTGTAATATGAGTAACACATTAAAAGATTTTAAGATGTGTCCAATGTTATTGGGAATTGGATTGTATTATTGTAAGATAATTTACAGATCAATAAGTGATGTTTTAAATGGGATAATACCAAAACTATTACGGAGATTCAGTCAAATATTTCATTATAAATTAAGTGATACTAGAGAAAAGAAAGGAGCACCTGATTGAAAAGTTAATTAGTTCTAGTTAAGACACTGGAAAAAAGAAAGGAGTACTTAATTGAATAGTTAATTAGTTCTAGTTAAAAGTTATAGAGAAAAGAAAGTAGCACCAAATTGAAAAGTCAATTAGTTATAGTTAAAAGTTTTTTCTTCCTTAATTTATATATTTGTTTCTTGTTTAACAATTCTAGTAACGATTCAAATATTGACTCAACTCCCACATTTTGGTATTGGGGTTCGAGTGCAATGGGAACAAAGAATCTTAAATGTCACACCTCTAGCCTCAAACTAAATAATCATACGGTATTTAGCACAATCTGTTGCACTAAGTTAGCCTACCAATACTCAAGAAAGAGACTTAGACTAAGCTTTTAGATAAATAGCAAAAGATAAGAGAGTTTAAGTGAACAAAAATTTTGTATTATTCTTAGAATATTTACTACTCTCACAAATGGGACTTGTGTATAAATAAACCCAAGGGTTCCTTTATATAAGCAAAACTTAAACCAACCAAGAATTATGATCTTACCATGTAGCATAATCTTATAAAAAGTTTAGAATCTTTCTAAATAAAATATTAATATCTATAAAGATATTTATATAGAGAAATCTAGAACAAGTATTCTAGGAGCTTCTAGAACCATCCCAATCTATCTAGTACCATCCGACCTTATCTAGAACCTTCTAGGAATCAGTAGCGCTATTTAGAGTCTTTTAGCATAGTCAAGACTTCTCTTAATCATTCTAAGAGTGTCCACCATAATCTAGGAGCTTCTTCTATCCTTTTGGATGAGTAGTATATATAGAATATATATAGAGGATCTTAAAGCCATAGGAAGTAATATTTGGAATTCAGGGACCTAAATGGGCGGGACATAATACCCTCCTCTACTCAAGTTCGTGATGTCTCTGTTACACATCAATTTTGAATCGCTCGATATAGTTTTTGAATTGCCATAAGGCATCCTTATGTTCCCAGCTAGCCTCAGCCTTAGGCACATTCTTTCATTTCACTATGTATTCTCCATTATTATGCACACCACTTCGGCAGATCAAGCGGTCAGCCAGAATACACTCTACCTCTTTATTAAAAAAGGTTACCACCGCAGTAAGAGCCTTTTTGGACTCATCACTTGGAGGGTCTTCCTCGTCTCCATGGTAGGGTTTTAGCATGCTAACATGGAAGACAGGATAAATCTTTAACTTGGCAGGAAGTTGAAGCTTATAGGAGACCTTACCCACACACTTGAGTACCAGAAATGAACCTTTGTACTTGTGTACCAATCCTTTATGTACCTTTTTCAAGGTTTTGAATTGTTGGAGTAGTGATGAACGTGTAATTGTGTACATTTATTATGGGATTAGATCATCATTATACACTTAGAGTTTCATTAGATTCCCTAATCTAAAGCACTTTTGTAGACATAGGCATAAAAGCAAGAATTACCTCTAATTTATGCTAAATATTTGTTTCTACGCAGGTTTTGTAAAATAGGTACAGNACAATATACACAGGGATCCCAATCATATGATTATCTGTTTTCTGTCATGTGCACTCTACATCTACATACGTTACTTACTGAGTTTTATACTCATAAATATTCTTACATTGCAGATGATACTGCTCATATGTGAGTTTGGAGGAGGGGCGCTGACTTTCTGACCGCGGCTTGTGTATATGGGCATTTTGACGCTGTGGTTTCCTGAGAGACAATTTTGTACCTATTTTGTGTGTGTATGTACATTATGTATATTTTTATGAGAGGTCCACTTCGTGAGTACCTATATATGTATATATTAGACTACGTATAATTATGAGTGGAATTTCCCGTTTTATCCCATAAAGTTTAAAATATTTTAATTTTCCCCGATTTTATCAGTTCTAAGTCGAGTGGCGTCTCCCGATCTCACTAAATATTTTTACGAATATCCTTACGTACGCATGTGGGATCGGGGGATGTCACAGCTCTGGCCCATCCGGTTCTAAGGAGATATAACTTCTGTTATGACTTGTCTTGATAGAGTTCGACTTGCGCGTGTGGCTGGACTTTTCTTACCCCAAATGGGACCGCGCTCGGAATCAGCTCCAGGGGCTAGTTAATCACTGTCTAGATCCATCGCTGCAAAGGAAGAGGCCCGGGCTCAGCTCTGATCGGGAGCTGACTGGGCATTACCACTCTGACATATCTCTGCTAGTCCGCCCAAGACCCGCTTCTCGCAGATAGAAGTTTTGGGTGCGCGTCTCCATCGATCGTTCCCTTTGTATTTTTTGGAAATAATAAATAGGGGTAGACCCTGAACCCTTTAACCTTTCCTCTGCATACGGCTAAAACTTTGTCTGGATAGGGTCTGCTTCCAACAGGTAGACCCTGACCTCTCCAACATTTGCTTTGCGTGCTGCTAAAATGTTGTCTGGGAGGGTCTGCTTCCAACGGGTAGACCTTGACCTCTCCAACCTTTGCTTTGTGTGCTGCTAAAATATTGTCTGGGAGGGTCCGTTTCCAACGGGTAGACCCTGACCCGTACTTTCCTTCTTCGTACATTTTCTCGGGCCATCGGCAAGGATTTTATTACACAATGTGATCCCTATAGTACGATCATTTTCGAGGTCTGCAGGCAGGTTCTTGGTTGCGCAGATTTTTCCTCTTCGTATGTTTTCTTAGGCCATCGACAAGAATTTTATTGCACGATGTGGTTCCCATAGTACGATCATTTTCGAGGTCCGCTAGCAAGTTTTTGGTTGTGCAGCTCTTTTCTATTCATACGTTTTCCCGGGGTCGTCGACAAGCGACGTGATCCCAATAGTACGATCGTTTTCGAGGTCTACTGGCAAGTTTTCGATTGCGCAGCTCTTTCCTCTTCGTATGTTTTCTCGGGTCGTTGACAAGCGACGTGATTCCATAGTACGATTATTTTCGAGGTCTGCTGACAAGTTTTCGGTTGCACAACTCTTTCCTCTTCGTACGTTTTTTCGGGTCGTCGACAAGCGATGTGATCCCCATAGTACAATCATTTTCGAGGTCTGCTAGCAAGTTTTCAGTTGCGCAGCTCTTTCCTCTTCATACATTTTCTCGGGTCATCGACAAGCGACGTGATCCCTATAGTACGATCGTTCTTGAGGTCTGCTGGCAAGTTTTTGGTTGCGCAGCTCTTTCCTCTTCGTAAGTTTTCTTGGGTCGTCGACAAGCGACATGATCCCCATAGTACGATCGTTCTTGAGGTCTGCTGGCAAGTTTTTGTTGCGCAGCTCTTTCCTCTTTGTATGTTTTCTTGGGTCAACGATAAACGATCTGATCCCCATAGTACGATCGTTCTTGAGGTCTGCTGGCAAGTTTTTGGTTGCGTAGCTCTTTTCTCTTCATACATTTTCTTGGGTCATCGACAAGCGACGTGATCCCCATAGTACGATTCTTGATTGTGTGAATAGTGCGTGGGGTCTGCCACTGTGGGCAGACCCCTTTTCCATAGCAGTCTAAAAGATAAATCCATGTGGCAAAAAGGGAACTTGACCTCTTTTGGATTTAAACTCTTCGATAGTATAGGCATTCACATGGGTCTTACATCATATGCATGTGTCTCACACATGAATAGTGCGTGGGATCTGCCACTGTGAGTAGACCCCTTTTCCATAGTAGTCTAAAAGATAAATCCATGCGGCAAAAAGGGATCTTAACATGTTTTGGATTTAAGTTTTTCAATAATATAAGCATTCATGTGGGTCTTACATCACATACACATGTTCTCACACGTGATACTTTTTTAAGTGCTGAGCATTCCAAGTGTTCGGCAAGTCTTTTCCGGTCTTTAGTTCCTTCAAGACATACACACCATTGTCAAGTGCTTTGATCACCTCATAGGGTCCAATCTAATTGGAGTCCAGTTTCGAGAAATTCCATGTTCTGACTTTCAAGACCCAATCCCCGATGTTGAATCGTCGAGCACTAACCTTCTTTGCATAGTAGGACCTGGCCTGCTGGTGGTTTGAAGCCAGGTGGTCCAGGGCAATGTTTCTCGTTTCTTCCAGGAGGTCTATGTTGTGGCTTAGCGGCCGTTCGTTTAAGGGGGTATCTCTTACCACTTCCGAGCGAAGGTTCGGGAGGCTGACCTCAGTCGGGATCACAGGCTCTGATCCGTAGACCATGGTGAATGATGAATTTCTAATTATGTACATTTATTATGGGATTAGATCATCATTATACACTTAGAGTTTCATTAAATTCCCTAATTTAAAGCACTTTTGTAGACATAGGCATAAAAGCAAGAATTACCTCTAATTTGTGCTAAATATTTATTTCTACGCAGGTTTTGTAAAATAGGTACAAATTCTAAACTACATGGGATTTGATCCAGTTCTTGAACTCATGGATTTTAGACTCAATTATTCACTAATTCTAATTCACAAGATCTGCCAGATTATTTTGAAATAGGTCTCAAATGGACAAAATTATAAATTGGACGGCACTCACGTTCAGCCCGACACTCTTTATTGTTTGGCCTATTCTGACCTCATTACAATTCAAATGGAGTGATTCTTGATGCTATGGACACGTACACAAAATTATCTAGATGATTTGTTCTTTAAGAAAATTCAAAAGAAGCCGAAATCTGGGTTAAAATATCGGATCTTTCCACATGATAAGATCAGCAACTGATTTTGACTCAGCAGAACCTAACTTCACCAATTTTGCTATAAGTCAAGAAATACATCTCCAATAGATGCAATTTTTATGGCATACGACTTCTAAGAGATAAGGCTTCAAGTTTTCTTCTTTTGATCAAGACATTTTTCATCCAAATTCATGAAGTTTCAGATACATCTTTGAGAGAGACTGAATCTGCCAAAACTAGTTGCCAACTTGCTCTTATCCTTAGTTTACAAATTTGACTTTGTATCTCTAAATTTTCCTATAAATAGATGCTTAAGCTAGGCTTAGGAGACATCTTGGTTTTGCAAACTAGATCACTCTCTTTTATTCTCCTCTTGTTATTCATGATATTTTAATCTTGCTTTGCCTTCACAGTAGTAAGAGTTTTATGTTTATAGTTATGTTCATATTGTTTTCATACTTGTTATTCTTCCTCATCATGTTTACTTAATCTTGCATGTTGCTAAGGTGAAAGGGTGAATCTCTTGGGAGAAAGATAGGTATAATCTAAATTCTAGGTAGACTTCATTGTTTATATCATTTAATCATTGTTATATATGTGCTATTTAATTTTCTTAATCAATCTTAATACCCTCCTTGTTAAGCGGTGGGTTTTGATTCATTGTAGTCAACCTTTGGCACAACAAATACTTAATTCCTTTTATACCGGTTGTGCTAGGAAGGAATTTTGATTTGTTGTAGACATAAGGTGGCACCATGAATGCTTGACCACATTTGCAAGTGTTGGCGTTATCAAAGAAGGTAATTAAGAAAAATAATCTAATCACATAAATAACTAATAATGAACCTTTAATGATTAATCTTTCGATTGGAATCTCCATTGTATGTAGATTCCAATCGAGTGATAAAAGATCTTAGGTTATACTTATTTGATGTACCCAAGAGTGGATCCCCTAATCTTAGCAACTGTTTAATTTTGCAACTTTATATTGTTATATTTTTGTCACTTTTTTATATTGTCATAATCATCCTACAATATAATTTCTTCTATCATCTTTATTCCAGTAATATATGTGTTATGGTCTTGTATTATTCACTAACCTTCCTGTGGATCGACCTCGGTCTTACCGAGTAATTTATTACTTTGACACTCCTGCACTTGGGAAAAGACTTCATTAATTTGAATTAGTCAAGTTTTTGGCGCCGTTGCCGGGGAGGTAAATTTTATTCTACAAGCCATAATTTCATTTATTTTTCTTTTAATTTTCTTCTCATCTCTTTCCTTCTTCATTTTCTTTCTTAGTTATAAAACAAAAATATCCTTTTTTCTTTTTTATGAAAGTTTGGTCACGCTCATCAATTGGTAGACTTATTAGGAAGCCTTTATTTTCTCTTGAAAACATGTCCGAAAATCCAATTGACCAAGGAGATAATCATTCTGTACATAATGACCAAGATAGACCTAGGACACTAAGAGACCACATGAATACCACAAGAATAGGTGCACCCTCATGTTTAGTTTTTCCTCCTGATGCATCTCATTTCAATTTCAAGCCCGGTATCATTCAACTTTTACCAACTTTTTATGGTTTAGATTCAGAAAATCCATATTTACATTTAAGGGAATTTGAAGAGGTGTGTAATACTTATAATGACCAAAATTGTAGCATGAACACCATTAGACTTAAGCTTTTTCCTTTTTCATTAAAAGATAAAGCTAAAACATGACTACAAAATCTTAGGTCGGGTTCCATTGGTTCTTGGGATGAAATGCAACAACAGTTTTTAAAAAAGTTTTTCCCTCCTCATCGAACAAATTCTTTCAAAAGACAAATCACCACTTTCACTCAAAAACAACGGGAAACATTTTACCAGTATTGGGATAGGTATAAGGAATTACTTAATACTTGTCCTCACCATGGTTTTGAAACGTGGAGGTTAGCGTCACATTTTTATGAGGGATTAACACCTAGAGATAGGCAAATGGTCGAAATGATGTGTAATGGTACTTTTGAAGGTAAAGATCCCTATAAGGCAATTGAATACTTAGACTTACTAGCTGAAAATGTACAAAATTGGGACACTGTGGGAACTTGTGAGGCACCTGCCAAAACTCAACCCTCTATATCTAGTGGAGGCATGTATAACCTTAGGGAAGATCACGAGTTCCAAGCCAAACTTGCATCCTTAGCTAGAAAAGTCGAGGCACTTGAAATGAAAAAGAGTGGTCAAGTGAAATCTGTGCAAAAAATTGTGTGCCATATTTGTGAAACTAATGATCACTCAACTAATGACTGTCCAACTTTGCCTTCTTTTAAGGAATGTCTTCATGAACAAGTTAATGTTTTAAACACACTCAAAAGACTCACCCAAATTTTAGTTGGAGGAATGATAATCATGCACAACCTTCACAACCATCATTTCATGCACAACAAAACTTTCAAAATCCTCAAGGTTATGTACCTTACATACCTCCTCCTAGGAAAAATTTTGAAGAAACATTGCATTCATTCATTGAAAAGCAAGAGTATATCAATACTCAAAATGCCCAAACTATGGCGGATTTGAAAGATACTCTTGCAAAATTTGCATCTGCTCTCCAAATACAAGAGAAAGGTAAGTTTCCCTCTCAACCACAGCAAAACCCCAAGGGACAATTTAATTCACGTGCAGGATCCTCTGGAGGCCAACCCATGGATCAAGTCAAATCAATCATGACTCTTCGTAGTGGTAAGATTGTTGAAAAATCTATTCTTGAACCTTGTGAGAAAAATGATGAATCAAACTCCAAAAGTTAGGAAGAGGTTAAACCTATACCCTCTGAAGAAAAGATTGAATCCCCTCATCCTCTCCCATTTCCTCATGCTTTGAATAATTCAAGGAAAGTGAATCACAATCCTGAAATTTTTGAAATCTTCAAACAGGTAAAAATCAATATCCCTTTATTGGATGCTATTAAACATATACCATCTTATGCTAAATTCTTGAAGGACTTGTGTACTGTGAAAAGAAAATTGAACGTGAAAAAGAGAGCTTTTCTAGCCGAACAAGTAAGTTCAATACTTCAAAACAATAATAGTTTGAAATATAAAGACCCTGGTTGTCCTACAATTTCATGTG